>JAOBYK010364908.1:0-16700 GCA_025434845.1 Phenganax subtilis | reverse complement strand
GATGTAGTTATGTTTTATGTACAAATTGCTAAAATATCAGGAGGTAATCATGGAAATGAGTCTAATTTAAATGTTGCTGTAGAGACTATTTTATAAATTATAACATAAAATAAATGGAGACACCTACTACTCAAGAAACACCACAAACTATTACTACTCAAGTAAAAGTTAAAGACCCAAAAAAAGTAGAACAAGGTAAAAAACTATCTGAAATATCTAAAAAAGCAAAAGAAGCTGAGAAGAAAAGACTAGAAGAATTAGAAACACAAGCGAGTGAAAGTAATTGGGGATATACGCCTGCTATAGCTATCATTTCAATTCTTGGAATTGGAGTATTTTGTTATATGAATTACTTGCCTCAACAATCAAAAGCACCTCCTAGTCTAAGACCAATGTCTCCTGTTATTGAAAAACCTGTCAGCAAAGCTGTTAGTCCAATTATTGAAAAACCTAGACTAGACACATTTGACTAAAGAATTTATAAATTCTATTTATAAATAAATGAGTCAACAAGGACCAATAACTCAAAAACAAGAATATATGAATAAAATTTATCAAGGAGTTGTATTAACAATATCTGCTGTTGCTGTATCTTTAATGAGTAAGAAAGCATTTGGTGAATCTCTAGGCACACCTCAAAACCTAAATGGAACTCTAAAACTAGCTGGATCTGTCATGGTAGGATCAGTGATTGTAAAGTACCTCGAAGATAGTAAAATTATTCCTGAGAGAATAACTTAATAAATGGCTACAACAATAGCTAGTGGAATTTTTAATGCATTTGCTTTTGCAGGAGCTGGATTCTTATTCAGTAAATTGAATCACAAAGATTATAAAGAAGAAATGAAAAGACATAACTTGGCTGTGGAAAAATTAGCATTTAAAAAAGAGAAATGGAATAAGAAAGAGATTGAGAGAAGAGATAAAATTGCTCAGTATAAACAGGAATTATCAGATGCTAATTTAGATATTAATACTACGAATCAAGCTTTGAGTCAAATTCATCAACTTAATTTAAAGTGGGAAAGAGAGCCTGTATTAGAAGACTATTATAAACCTTCTAATGAGATGCAAGAATATCAGCATATTGCTTCTGGAGCGATGGGTCTTGTTGGAGGCTGGGCACTAGGTAAATTAGTTTCTTTTATAATTTAGGTTTTCAGTATTAAATAAATAATGTCAGGTTCAAGTCTAAGAGAACTAAAACAAAAAGCTAAAGATCTTGGAATAAAAGGTTATTCAAGAATGAACAAAGATCAAATTTGTGATGCACTTGAGATTAACAGACTTCCTAAGAATAATAAGTATGAGATGTTTTGTAGAGAAGCTATGAGAATACCTCGTCCTGTGAGATTGATTCGTTTGGATTCTGGTTGGATCGAGTCTTTTCCAAGTCTTGGTAAAGCTGGTAAATCCTTTAATATAAATCCCAGGAGTATTAAGCAAGCTTATGATCGAAATGTTAAATTATATATTCATGGAGATGCTTATAAGACCGAATTTCAAGAGTCAGATAAACATAAACCAGACCCAAAAGATTCTGTGCCAAAACGTAAATCATAAGATACTTTACAAATATTTGCTTGGAAAATCCCTGTGGGCTTTAGAAACTAAAAAATCTTTTTGAACAACATTGAGTTGCTAAAGCCCACAGGAATTTTATTTATTTAACAAAAGTGATTTTTAAGAGTATAACCCAAGTGCAAGATTTAGAATTGTAAAGTTGCTTGCTTGTGTAGTAGAGTGAAAAAGGGGATTTCGGGCCAAAATGCATACCCATCAGACAAGTTTTATATGTTTTAAAAATACATGATTTTGACTTTTTTAGGAAAAAACCCACAAAATAGGCTAATTTCAGAGAACATTTCAAAATTAAAAATGATCAATAAGTAAAAGGGAAAAACAAAAGTTGAAAAAGAAAAGTTGATGCTGAAAATGCAGTTTAAGACATGAAAAAGTTGGAAAAGTTGGTAGAAAAAGTGACCTTGAATAACCTTTAGAATAGTAGAAAAAAAGTTGAAAAAGAAAAGTTGATGCTGAAAATGCAGTTTCAGACAAGAAAAAGTCTGATTTTTTATGAGGGGTCTTAAAATCAGTAATACAAACTTATACTAATTTTAACCTTTCTGAGACATTTCATCTTGTCCCAGAAATTTTGGATAGGAGTCTTAAAAATTTAAATTTTGTAATAGTAATTATACTTTAGCGCCATTTTGAATCTTGAAAATGTCCTCCGAAAATGGCCTATTTTGAGGGTTTTGTCCTAGAGAAGTCAAATTTAGTATAACTTTGTACATGAGAAACTTAAGGGGGGGGGGGGTGGTATGCATTTTGGCCCAAAATCCCCTTTTTCACTCTACTAAGCTAGCAAAAGATGTTGACAAATTATTGAGTTAATTTTAATGGTATGACATGTATGTACCATATCCTTTATGAACGACTTTTGTCGAAGATTGCTGACAGTGTGTTAGTGTAATAAAGTTTTGTATAGGAGAAGCAAGGTGTTCATGACTTAATTTCGTCACTCGAGAAAACCCGACAAACTACTCTGACTGAAGTTCGGTCTTTCATGTTACTCTTTGTCATTTCGAAACTTAGTCGTGTTTGAGAGAAGTTTATGTCATTGTTAAGGCCGAATAATTGTACACTGACTTTTCTTTAAATTTTAATTCTTAAATTTTGTAATGCAAACAGCAAAAGTTGAATGGCTACACCTTTATTTTTACAGCCTTGTCTGATAATGAAACTATTCAAACAATTTCAAAGTAAGTGTTCTTCAAAAACTTATTAAAAATTCATCGGCAAACACAAAGGGAATTGACGACCCTTGGAAAGTTTTTGGGCTTTTGAATGGTTCAGCCTGATGTAGGTATTGTTCCAGAATGTAACACTTCTGTAATGAAAGCCCCTTTCACCCGCACGTGTTTTATACACAACAATATCTGCAGTGTGTTCATTGACACATTGCAAAGGAGTTATCGAGCAAGGTGGAAGCCGTGCTGCACATCGTCCAAATTTGGACTGCTTTGCACTACAGCAGGAAGAGTGAATTGGCACTGCTGGTATGGGCCCATTGTATCGCCAGTTGCTTTGATTCTAAACCAGCGACGATCTCACAAAATGAGATCACGTGCGCTGGGGTGAAATGAGGTCGAACTTTGTTATGTTTCTTTTTATGCTGCTGGCAAAGTTTCACTCTAAGTTTAGACTCGCTCAAAATTCCTCCTTTCATTTTTCGTGCGTAAATAACATGAATTCTCAAAATTCCAAGGCCAATAAGCGTACGAAATAATGAATATTTTTGGTTGACTGGAGTGTACGTGCTTCCAATTACCTTACATGCGTTAGTGCTTTCTCCAGCGACACGGAAATCTCTTACGCATGAAAGATAATTAGAAGCCCTTGTAATTATTCCTCACAGCTCATGTTTCTCTAGCTTTTTTAAGCCGACAGGATAAAACGCGGATATTGTCTAAAGAGTTGCCTTAAAGTGGCAAGTTCGGTAATGCCACGACTCACAGTACCACACGACAATTTCGTATGCGTATTTAATTTTTACATCT
The DNA here is from genome assembly GCA_025434845.1 of Phenganax subtilis. Taxonomy (NCBI): domain Eukaryota; kingdom Metazoa; phylum Cnidaria; class Anthozoa; order Malacalcyonacea; family Clavulariidae; genus Phenganax; species Phenganax subtilis. The sequence goes on along the minus strand of JAOBYK010364908.1, from coordinate 13,137 downwards.
TCTGGAGCTGCCTATAAAATAATTGCAATTGTTGTTGAGTTAATTATTATGATTTTTCTTAATTAACGCTAGGTATTATTAAAATACATTAGAAGAACGTTTTCTAAAGGACAGTTTGAAGCAGGATATTATTGTACGCCACATGCGTCTATAGGACTGTGCTGGCTATGTTCTAATCGTTTAGTTGGAGTTGTTCGTTTTTAATAACATACAAGAATAATTTATATTCAACAACTGCAAGATGACAGAATGTGTTGTAAAGATTTCCAATTGGAAAAGCAAGAAAATCACTTTTTAGACCATATCCGCGTTTTACCCGATATGATAAACGCTGATGGGACAGACAAGTATGTCAAACACGGCAAAACTCCAATAGTTTTGAATCATACAATCGAGATGGGTAAGCGGTTTTCAAGGCTTTGTGAAGACGAAATACAAAACTTAAGAAATTTCGTATGTTGGTTTTCGCTCTTTTTTAATTGGAATCTATCAGGAAAGGACTATTTGCTTCGGTTTTTATGATATGCAAACTTATCAAGGTCGCGGTATAAGGGTTATTAGCTTCGACTCCGCCGCAGTGTTATACTAACTTCGACTTTTGATACTTCTGCATATCGCAAAAACCTTCTTGAGACGTTTTTGTATCTGCAAAGCAGACATAATTTGAATAATAACATGGCGGCCGACCCTCATCGTGCTGACAACAAGCGATCACCTGGACTCAGACTAATGTTTCTATCCAGGATTATTTCTATTGTTCCATTCTCTATAAACACTGTTAGCTTGTTCATTTATTTAAAGGAACCTTATTAAATAAAATGGAGGTTGGAACAGATAGATTATTTCTTCAGCTCAACCCAATGTATAAAAAGTATTATGGAGAAGATTATGAAAAAGCCATGAAACTCATAAAGACTTGGGATCGCGAAGCAGCTAAGAAAAGATTCTTAAAAAAATACTCAAACCCTGATATAACACGTTTTGCTTTTGAAGGAAAAGTAATCAAGAAGATAGAAGAAAATCCCGTTTATCCAGAAATAAAAACCACAAAGTTGGAATTAAAAAATGAAGTATTCTATAAAATAAACATTATAGATACGAGCTAGGAACTTGGGCTTTTAAACATAACAAGGAATGGAGAAAAGTCTTAGATACCCGAGAAAATCTTTATTGGACTCCACAAATATGGAATCATTTTGGAAGTCTACAAGGATTAAAACTCGAGAATGAGTGCATGGACTTTACAAAAATAAACTTCTACATTAACGAGCATGATAGTTTCTCGTATGAGTTGGAGGCTTTACAAACAAACTATGAAAATAAAAATGATAATAGAGATATAAGAAAATCTACTTTTGATTACGTTAACGATCCTTATTTCAAGAGTTTATTAGCAGCTTATGTTATAAGCTATTTAGGAGGAATGAGTGTAGAACATTTCTCCAGAGATCAACCGGCTATTATAAACTCTATAGCAAAATATTACTTTTATTATCACATGAAACGTTTTCTACGATATCCAGAAAAATTAACCACCTATGCTACGAAGAATGTCTTAGACCTTATCCAGAAAAGCATCCCTGTTAAGCCGGGTTTTAAGAAAAACTATTTCAAAAAGATCATCCTGAACTAACTATTTATATTACAAATTTTAATTCTTTAAAGTGGAAAATGTACAAGTACCCTGAAAGATATAAAGAAGATAGTAAGTCTAATTTTATTAATTTAAAGACTATTTATAGAGATGGTTTTAGAATCGTAAATAAAACACCTGATGATTGGAAATCTTTTATAAGAGCAGACTCTGATGGTTTAACCGAGCTTGGTCAAAATCTTTTACAACAAGCCGTGGAAAGTTACGTTTATAGTGTTTTAGGAGCTCAAGCAAATACGAGATGGAGTATCGTTAATCAAGGAGCAAAATCTTCACAAACCCAAGACGTGTTCCATAAACTTGTCCAAGCTACGATCGTTCAAGATGATCCCACGGTAACTATATCCAATATAAGGACGGCTATCAAAAACACGAATGTTGTTTTAAATAGGGTGAGAGGTCCGGGGATCATTCTGATCCCGTCCAACATGATTATTTTAGAAAAACCTATCGCAGGATATAATAATGTTTTAACCATGGCTACGGGTGAAATGAAATTTGGTAAAAATACAAGTTTAAATCGTGTTAAAAAAAGAGAAGAAAAAATACCTGATAAAATGCCTGAAAAAACTTTTAGTAAGTCTCCAGGAAAAACTTTGGATAAAAAAAAGCGAAATCTTCGATTTCGCTGCAAGGTTCTAATAATAATCTTCTTTTAGAAGAGGAGCAGAGCCCCCGCTTCGCGATCGTAGGTGTAATGTTAATAGCTGGGGTACTCATTTCAAAATACTTAATTTAAAAAGCGTTTTCTTTCCTTAAATAAAATGACAACCTATTTTGGTTACGAAGAATCTAATAATAACGCCTTAGATGAGGAAATTAAAACGATTAACACCGACTTAAACGTTTATGAAAATGAAATAAGTAAATTAAAAGCAACTACGAACATTAATAAAAATGATATCGTAACGAATAGAAATACGCTACCCTCTCAACAATCAAACATAACAAGTAATACTACCAAAATCGAAGATAATAAAAGTTATGGAAGCATAAATCTAAAATTAGCCATGATAAATAAAGGCAATATCACAGCAAACAAAGCCTTGAGTGAAGCGAACAAAACCGATATCGCATCAAACAAAGTCTTTGCAACCAATAGCATGACGAAAATAAGAGACGTTAAGTCCGAGCTGAAAAACGACATTTCTCAATTAAGATCGTATTTTATGTTTACGTTTAAATTTTCTAACTTAGATCAGCTTACTTGGAAGAAACCTTCTAGTAATCGTTCTGGATATCCCTCAACCCTTATTATTCCTCCTAAGATTAACAACAACACAAAAGTTAAGCTACTATATCATGTTTTTGATGATAATACGGCGTTAACAAATCTTAGTATGGAATATGAAGTTACTATTATAAAAAATGATGGTGTTAAAGTTTTCTTCAACGTGTTAAAGAAAGATTTTTTAAACATAAAGAAGACGGAAGACTTTTACATTTTAGAATTAGATAAGGAATTTAGACTATAAGATTATGTTCATAATAGCTATAGACGACTTTCTCGTATTTTTTATACGTTGTCGTCAAACCAACTTAGTCACCACCAGAAACGAGTCAGAATTATATGTCGTCGTTGAGAGTTGAGTGCACGCGTCTCTTTTAAAAAATTTCTCTTTAATAAATGAGCGAGGAAAGTTTAAGTAAAAACGTGGAAAACAAAGAAAGCACGGAGCGGTTGCAAAGCACCTTTACACAAACTCTTACAACGCAAAAGAAAGAAAAAGATCCAAAAAAAGTCGAGGCTGGTAAAAGACTTGCGGAAATCTCTCGTCAAGCTAAAGAGGCACAAAAGAAAAAAATACAAGAAGAAAACAATAAAAATAATGAGGAATCTTGGATAACTTCGACTACTCCTGCAAGTACCATAATAGTCTCTATAGCTCTTGGTGTAGCTTGTTATCTTTTCTACGCAGAGCAGGTGCAAGGCACCCTTAGAGAAAAAACTAATAATATAAACCACTCTAACAAAGAAGAAGCGCAAACACCATTAGAACCTGAAAAAGAGCTAAAAAAAGTTGAACGCTTAGAAAGTTTTGATTAGCTCAAACGTAGTGAGATTAAAAAAAAAATTCCTCTACTTATAAATAAATGAGTACTTCAAAAGATTATCTTAGTCAAATTTATGACGCAGGAATTTTGACTTTAAGGGCTGTAGGAGTTTCTTTGGTAAGTAAAAAAGTTTTAGGAGAACCTTTAGGAACACCTCAAAGTATTCAAGGAACTTTAAAACTTGCTGGAGCCGTCTTGTTAGGAAGCGTTCTCGTGAAATACCTCAAAGACAAGAAAATAATTCCAGACAAAATAGAAAAATAAATGGCTTCAATGGTGGTAGGAGGATTATTTAATGCATTTGCTTTTGCTGGTGCTGGATTTTTAGTTAGCAAACTCAATCATTTTGGGGATGAAAAAGAAATGAATAGACATAATCTGGCCATGGAAAAACTAGCTCATGATAAAGAACTATGGTACGAAAAAGAAGTAGCGAGAAAGAATAAAGAATCTAGACTTAGACAAGAGTTGTCCGATGCTAATGAAGACATGAATATGACTAATAAAAATCTTCAAGCACTCCACAAAGCGCTAGATAGTACTAGACTCGAGTGGACACCTTAACCAAAATTAGAAGACTACTACAAACCTAGTAAAGAAATGGAAGAATATCAACATATTGTGATGGGTATGTCAGGTATCGCTGGAGAATGGTTGTTAGGAAAAATAATTTAAAATGCATTAGCGGTCTTCAACCTTGTTTTAAAATGTTTATCCTGTAGCGATCTTTGATCGCCCATAGGGCAAGATAAACATTTTTGCACTTCGTGGCGACCAAAGGTCGCTTTTTTTTGCTCACTACGTTCACCTTATTTGTTAGGAGAAGTCTCTATAAGACCATAAGTCTATCTTTTTTATGTCAAAATCTTGCTCAATATTCTTAAAAATTCTTGGGCACTTCTTATATGTATTTAGATATATCTTAATAAAAACCTCAACATCATTAGGATTTGTTAAAGTAAGATAAGGTTTTGGATCTTCGGTTGGTGGTCTTGTACCTATATCAAAACGTCTTCTTCTAGTTATGAAAGAAAGATCTTTAAAATAACAACTATCAAATATTTGAGTCTCTTTTAGATTAGTTAAATAATGAGGAGAATCAATCTCTATCAAGACACGTTCATCAAAAGATCGCAGGGGGATCGGCGCTTAGCGTAATCATTTCTTTATTATTAGTATTTTTCTCAAACTTTTCAAAATTCAAAATCGATTTCTTAATGTCTTGATTTGGATTCATGTTTCGTACTATACTATATATATGCTGAATTAATCACCCGATTCCTTGAAAACTTACCGACCTATTATGCAAATGAGCTTGATGACGTCACAGCTCGCAACCAGTGTGAGATTGATCACGTAACTGGAAAAAACCGGAAATGCTTTGCGCCGCCTCGTGCTGACGTTACAGACCGGAATCAGCTCATTAAGACCAAAATCCAAGATGACGCTAAAGTATCAGCTAGTATTAAAAAAAAATTGGTCACGTGACCTGAAATTCCTGGAAATAGCCGGGAACTCCCGGAAATCAAGCGACGACGTACGTGACCTTGGGTAACCTTGACCTTGACCTTGAATGACCTCCTTCATTCGATGACGTCATAACGTCGGTCACATGACCTTGACCTTGGCTTGAAAAGGCTAGCTTTATGGACATTTTGTGTAATAACTTGTGTAAATGAGCATTCTTCGTAATAGTAATTTATACTTTTGTCCCAGGATCCCCAAAACTACACTGCTGACTGCGAAACTTCTTGATTCGTTTACTTCAGTTACTTCAGTATAAACAGTGATTTCATCTTATGCGATCAAAATCAACCAGAACGTCATGTTCACTTGTCAATACGTAACACAATAGACCTTACCGTTTATTCACTTTTTATCCAATGACCTCATTTTCATGTCCATTACTTATTCATGTTTCGTGCTTAATAGGGCTGAAAATCACATTGTTATTGAGCCTAAATTCAACAAGAAACAAATTTATCCAGGAATGCATTGAAATATAGTCTTTATCTGCCCTTGACAAACTAAAATACGTTTTCATGGAAACGAGGCCATTGGGTAAAAGAGAATAATCGGTAAGGTCTATTGCTCTTCGCATCCACAGACAAGCTAGCACCAGGCGGTGTGCGTATTGGGATTGCAAAGCACCATGGGTGAGCTTTTTCAAAATGGTGCATATAGAGTTGAATGTCAGTGAGTTTTTATTTCCATTTTTTCTTATGAATATTCAAAAATTATTAATACTACATGAGAAACAGATTTTTATGATATGTGAATAAATATCTAGAAGTACTTTTTGTTGGAGATATCGGCATACAAAGGTATTTTAAAACATTAAGTGTTACCCTTGTTTTCGTATGATTATTTTATGTGCATCCTTCCTTTAGAGTTTGTGTGACAACCGACCCTGTTTGTAATTAAATACCAGCATAAATGACTTTTTAAATGAACCCTTTTAACAAAAAAAAATAGACGCTCCCCAACGCTCCATATTCAGGCATGCGATTCTAGCTTTCTGAATATTGTGTTTTTAACCACTGAAAAGGACTACAACTACAGTAAACACCTATCAAAAATCCATTATGGCATCAAAGAGATGCGTAGTAGAAGAGTTGAAAACACCATTTGAATCCTCAAGAAAAACGCTTTTTGCAGATGAGTCCAAAAAGTCGTGTTCAAGTCGTGCAGAATGGTCGAAAGAAGGATGTTAAGCTTTAACCAAACTCAGTATTTTTATTTATTCTGCAGCGAAGCTCATACAGACAATTAGCCTAAGATAAAAGACCGGAAATGCTGTGATGATTGTTCTGGTGCTGTCAACAAAGCAAAGTCATACCTAGTCATAGAATACATATAGTCATCCGTAATATTTTACGAGAGTTTTCTTGCCTTTGTCTTTGTTTATGTTCGTTGGCTTCTTGCGGGCAATGGCAAGCTATCAAACACCACGATCGGTGTAATGTTACATTCTTTATCATCAGCAAGTAGAGTTTGAAAATATCTGCACACCTATTATAACGTTGCCAGTATACGATAGTTCACTTGTCAGTAGATGAAAGTTCACTAAGTAATATTAAAATCAGCAACATGCTTTGCGCGTTTCACGTTGATTTATAGGCATATATATTCTCTTATGGATCCAACACGAAGCATCTATCGCTACTTTTTGACCCGAAAACGTGCGTATATCGCATTGTCTACTGAAGCGTTTTAAACATGGAAACAAACCAGAAATTCTCATTTATAAATGCTCAAAATGGATTGAAAGTCATAGTTGATATTCAATAAAATTATGATGGATATATGAGACTTTGCTGTTAGTTAAATTTAGTTGTCTAAGTGACTAGGTGTTTACTCGACCGTGGTCAGAATGCAAATGAGGATATCTTTATCTCACCCATGGTGCATTGCGATCCCAATACGCACACCGCCTGAGCTAGCGCTAGGCTTTTTCTGCCGCGAACCGGAAATTGACACATTTGTGACACCCAACAATAAAAAAAACACAAAGGCCATTTTTTAACTGCTGGCGCTGCTACGCACGCGCCGCAGTAATTACTGAATGATTATGTGTATTATTTACGACAACCATGAACTATGGGTCGATAGCGCAACGCTACAGAATACAAGCACAACTTGTTGCTGTGAATTTTCGTTTCACTGAATCGCAGTTTGTTTGATACAGCGAAATCTCATAACATATTTTAGCTTGACAGCAACTTAGCTAGTGTGTAGCTGTAGGAATAAAGTTTTGATCGTGTGTTATTTGTCTCGCTCCTATCACTTCCGCCATTAGTGCAGGCAAAATATGTAATACTTTGCCACGAAGCACGTACTCTTAAATTTTAAGCTATGCGAACTGTCACGTGATTGACCACCGGGACAGACATTAAATTTTAAGCAATGTAAGAGTTGCATGCGCAATATTGCATGAGACAAAAAAAGGAAGCAAATTATCAGATAAAACGCAGTTGATTGGTTACTTAAACTCTCCGCTAGGCATATCTTTTCTCAGACCGCATTTTTAAGGATTTGCAAAGTATAGGCCTTTCCCGATTGCCGCAGCTGAGCAATTTCTGAGCACATTTTTCAGTTTGGAGCACTATTTTGCATGTTGAGCAACTTTGAGCACTTTTTCGCACTCTGGACAACATTTGAGCAATATTTCATATTTTAAGCGAGTTTCGAGCAACAAAAACTAAAAACGAAAAGACTAACAGAAGTAAGACTAACGCCTGTATTCAAAAAGCTCGCACACACTCAAACTCATTGTGTAGATCTTAATCACTTTGTGACTATTCAATGATGGTATTTCCCCTTGACTGACGGTTTGATTCTGAATGTTTTACCTTAATTCTTGCCATTATTGGTAAAAAAAAATCTGTCTCATTGATCAGCAGGAACGCAATTTTTGTGTCACACTCAATGAGTGTGAGTGTAAGTAAGGTTTTGGAATAGAGGCGTAAGAGTGTTCAAATTTTATTATGCACATGTTAAAGCATTTTTACTTTCCATGTGAAGTAACTTGAAAAATACTTTTGTTCTATATTCAATCCACCTTTCATAACAAGTAACACACTAACAACCTGTCAAATAATACTACGCAAATAGATTGTAAGGTTAATTGTTTCAGTAAAAATTGACACTTCCATGAAAATCCTAGAGGTAACTGTTCACAATTTTAGCACTTTTTGCGCATTATTTTGAGACTTTGAGCCCTTTCTGAGCACTTTTTAGCCGTTTATGACAAATCATCAGGAGTAAATTGGTGGCGAGTTCACCAAACGTTGCAGGTACAACATACAATGTTTGCAATGCCACCATTGTATCAAGAATATATGCCTTGTCTTTAACAGCCGAAGGTCGACAGAAGCATCTTGAACTTCTGCCTCAATTGCGTGAACTAAACGTGATATTGCAGCTTTTACAATATCTCCTTCACTTGTTGCCAACGAACTAGGGTATGGACGTAAAGAATATTTCAGTACTTCTTCCAACTGCAAATCTCTAAAAATGTAATTTTCAATTCAGCTTACCTTGTCCGTGAAATATATTGGTCCCTTACGTTTACAAATCAAAGAAACTTGGGGTAAAACATATGATGATCGAGAATGATGACCAGGAAACTTTTCAAAGGATTGTTGAAGGGTAGTTCTGGTAACTTTTGAGTGTACTATTAGTTTCGGCATCTTCATTGGCAGTATTACGATCAGCTACCCTCTTTTTACCTACAATAGTTGCTAATGGCTTTTTGGCTCTGTCGATTTTAGTTATATCCGTGAAGTTACGGTAACATGAAGGGTGATAATGATATACAGGAGAAATAGAGATTACTTCATGGTTGGCGAGAGCGTGCGATTTTTATGCACAAATTCTGATGAATTGCGAACGAACGAGTGAGCGAATAGCGAACGAGTGAGTTTTGCATTTCTTCGCAACGAGTGTGTAATAAAAATCGTGCAAGCGAACCAACGATGAAGTAATTTGTTTATTATATGATAGAGAGAATTGTTTATATGACGAGTAACACTTCAAAATCAAATTGTTTAAAAGACGTTTGGGTTCCTGTTTAAACGTATTCCCATCGCTCAGTTCTAGAAAAGTTATGAACACAGACAACTTTTTGCTGTCTTACTCCTTACCCGAGTTTTTTTAAGCGTTTAATAACGCTTCCATAAGTTCTTTTACGGTAGCATTCCTAATCGTCGCCATGTTGTTTTTATGCGCGGGAAAACCGCTCGCCAACAGACGATTTTTTTCACATATGAAAAATATCGTCCGTCCAATCAGAAAGCCGAGACAATAATGTTCACATGCGAAAACCATATACGGTTTTTATTTTGCTTGTGTTTCGATGAAAAACGTCGTATCATATCACGTACTCAGAGTCGCTAATGAATTCAAATGACTTTTTAACAACTTTCGTAAAGTCTGTATAACGACGTAGAAGACAGACTTAATGTTATTAAGACAGACTTAACGTTATTACGCAATCGGTGTAAGTGACGTCACGACATGAACTGCTGTGCAAATAGTGAAACCCATGCGATGTTTGGAAGTCGAAATTTCAAAATGGCGCAGTATTTCTAAAAGTCATTTTCCGTAGGAGTGAATTTAGACGAGGATTTTACTAAAATACTGCGGGTTTACAGCGAAGGAAGTCTTCGGATTTGGGTTCAACATGTCTAAAAGAGGTAGGCTATGTAAAAATAATTCAGTTCTAACACATACTAAATGAAAGTAAACGATATGTGGCCACAGCAAACGGCCTATAACGAAATAAGCAGTTCTATACAAGCAAATTAATTCCTTTTGCGCTCAGTGCATATGTATGCGTTTCACGGCTTCGGAGCGTGATGCTTGAATAATTTAAAGACGTGGTAAAAGACTTTTTGCCTGAATTTTTGTGAAAAACTTTTGCGCTTTTGGTAGAGCGCGTAGAATCATATCAACCTGTATGCGGTTGCTGTTTATCCAGCGCGAAGTTCTTAAAGGATGTACTCCGATAAATTATGATAATTTTGTGTTTTTTCGATGGAGAGCTACTTTCAAGTTTTGCGTTTTTGACGCACACGTGCTAGCACTTGTTATATAGTAAACTTTATTTGCCCACAGTACTCTTTCGCTATAAGATAAAATATTTACAAAAACGAAAAGTGATCTTCCAATAGGACATGTGCAATACATATCCATATATAAAAAAGGTTGAAGGTTCAAACTTTGGTAATAAACCCATGTTACTAATCACGAAAATTTTCGTTTGATTTCGACACGACACCTAATCCAATTCTAACCCTTTCACTTCTGCGATTAGTAACATGGGCGTGTATCAAAAATATTTTACATTTCTTATAAAACCCCAGTGGTAATTATTTAATATTCCCGCCGGGTGCGTAGCTGACTGGTTAGAGCATTGCCAATTAGATTAGCGCACCAAAAGTCGTAGGTTCGATTCTGTTTTGGCCTTAGTCAGTGAATCTTGCACTTGTTGCACTTGCCTTAGTCAGTGAATCCTGCATCTGTTTAGCGACATTGACTCGAAGGAACTTACAATTACCGTAGTGAATGTTTGTGTGTATATGATGAACGAACATGAAACAAGGAATCGCAAGCATAAAAATTACTGTATTTTATTGAAAAGCTTGCTAAGCTAAAAACAAATTTACAAAAGAAGGGCTGGTTGTTCGAAAGTTGGATAGCACCATCACCCAATAGCGAATTTTTAAACGTTCATAAAAATCGACGACAAGTGCCAAAACTTCCATTTGGGTCAGTGATAAAACTATTCTAGATTTTAATCTATCGATATCAGTCGTAATTTTATGTTATAACGATCAATAGACATTATTAAGGCACGCACTTTTTCTCGTCCTTCGTTTATTCTAAAAAAAAAGCAGTGGCACTAATCCGGGGCGCCTGTATCTACAGTACTTCATCTAAACGTCTCCGAGCACATTCCTGGCAAACATCATTTTTCGTTCCACAGCAGAACACGGTAAAGCACAATCCTTTCTTGCGATGGCAGAGGTTAAAATCTACGATCAAGATTGATAATAATGTTACAGAGAGAACGAATGCAGCTAGGAAGAATTTGGTTGAGCCTATCTTAATTATGAAGCCATTTTCCTCCATGCTCGAATCGTTGTGCCCTCCATAAGTCGACGAAGAAAAGGTTGAGTTTAAAGATTTCATGTTTGCTTTGAAAGGTGCAGAGTTTGCTTCTTTTTTGTCGTATTCTTCACACGTAATATCATCAAGTATTGTGACATTTTCCAGTGTACCACTCCTAAGAGATGTGGTTTTGTTCTGAATGACTGTTTTATTTCGGCATCCAGGAAAACATTGGTGATATAGCATCATTCTGAGGTGTGCCTTAGCAAACAAACCTTGAGGGTGAACTTTGTAACGTTGAGGACGTTCTTTACAAAACGATGTTTTGCAATTTCTTAAGTTCACTGGATTTTGACGAACTTTTGCTTCGAATTCAGTTCGGGTAACTAGAACGTTGAAACAGATTAGATATAGTACAAGTGGCCCTAGTAACGTGGATAGTCTAGTTTTGACACTACTCTAATGTTTTCCAATCTATTCCTCTTTGATATTTGTATTGGAAATTAAACTGCACACATACATACCTTCGTTGGATATGAGATTTTCGTGCAATTTTTCTGGACTTTTTATCGAACCATTATTGCACGTGCAATCTGTGTAGTTGAGCACGATGTATTTGTAAAACCTGGTTTGGTCATTGAGATCGGGGACGACAATCTCTACTCGGTTTGTTTTGCCAGTAGCAAACGCATTGTAGCATGCGTCAGACAATTCAAACTCCTCGTTTACAATACATCGTTGGACTTTAATGAAATATGGTTCTCTTCCTTGTGGTGTCGTGAAATTTGCGTTATAAATCGAGACGACCTCTTCAACGGGTTCTGAAAAGTTATCATACAACAATTTGTTATATTTGTTCGTTTGTTTACTTTGTCGTTGGCTTCCTTGTTCGTTTTGTATCACGGATGTCTTTTGATAGACCCTTCCTGTTTTATACAGGTAAGGTGTCGCTATAGGTAAATTGATTAAAGTCTTTTGCAGTTGGTAAACAGAAGATACATCTAAAAGTCAACTTTGTCGGGCGATATACCGTCTATCGCTGAAAAGGTATAAATTCTGTTTGTTATCGTTTCGCTAGTTGTAGTCGTGTTTCCTATCATATGGGTGAGGCTGTAATGAACTTATTAAGAATATAGTGTGGTTTACTAATTTTGTGCATATGCTGTTTAGTATAGTGTTCTCACTTACGTTGTCCGTGTGTCTGATATTTCATTGAACTTTGTAATAGAAGAGCGAGCACAGCGTAAAAGCCAGTGTTATATATGGAATCTAAATGAACGTATAATACATATTTTTAGTGAAGAGTAGGATCTCCTAACTTGAGTGATATATAATACAATAAAATGCAATATAGTTGTCCCTAGGTCAAAAGAGCTCGACACGTAAGGCAGTGCAACAATATTAATTAAGAAGAGATGAAAAGATGGAACAGTTTCTTGTTATACTCGAGTTTCACGCTAAGAGCAATCATGAGTATGAAGAGTAACAAGAAGTGAGTAACAGCGAGTAAAAAGAAGCTGTTCGATCTTTTTATCTTTGTCATTCTATACCTACATATGTATCTATACATATATAAATATATATATATATATATATATATAATAGAATGGTTTAAGTTTACCTCAATTAGTCCACTACACAGTGTTTCATCCAAAAGGAATCATCAGGTGGAAAGACAGATTTCGAAATGTGACCCTACTTAAATACTAACAGCGGGCGTGGTCATACAATGCATCTATTCATGAAGTGTTAATTGCGGAAATGTTCATACGGTGCACGCGTTCTTTAGACTTTTGGGCAGTAACGTTTTTGAC
>JAOBYK010364686.1:0-16707 GCA_025434845.1 Phenganax subtilis | reverse complement strand
CCCCTTAATATTTTTACATAAATCGTGATAGTAGCTTCTACAAAAATTACTCTGTTTTTCTAAAATTAGGGGGATGGGACGGCAATAGTGGCTTCTATTAGCTTGAATAAGCTTGAGGAAATATAAGATTGTATTACAAGATGTGAAAAAAAATGTCATTTTTGAAAAAACAAGCACGTAATAGTAGCTTCTACTTTGTCGCCATCTTGGATCTTGCTGTAATAGTAGCTCCTACTAAATTTTTGGACAAATTTTGGAAAAAACTTTCAAAAATGACATTTTTTTTGACAAAATAGATTTCTTAGCTGTTTTTTTGACCACCCCCCCCCATTTATGCAAATGAGCTCGTAATAGTAAAATATACTTTGATGCCATCTTGGATTTTGGCTTGTAATAGTAAAGTATACTTTGGTGAGATTTTTGGGGTAGAACAACCCCCCCCTAATTTTGGAAAAACAGAGTAATTTTTGTAGAAGCTATTATTTCAGTTTATGTAAATATTGGGGGGTGGGGTGGGGGCTTAGGGGGCAGAAATCCCATATTTCTATCTACTGACTAAACATCCATTTGATGCACAAGCATGTTGTTTTGCACCTCATGCTGAACTAAGAAACGTATCGAACTCATTTGAGCAGCCGGTGCAAACGTTTCATGATAACGAACACTGGGGGTTTGAGAGTGGTCCTTGGCTACATACCCGTCCCTAAAAGCTTTCTCGTTCTTGACGCCTGCTTTGATTGTATACACCCATTGCCTACCTACAATTTCCCGGTTAGGGGCTATCTCAGCAAGCGTAAATGGGTTATTGTTCGCCAAAGAGACAAACTCTTCTCATTCATGGCATTTTTCCACGGGATTGAATCTGGCAAACTTGCAGCTTCAATATAAAATGTTGGTAAATCATTCAACCTACAACAATAATCTACTGCAAGCCTAGTGGTATTGTCTGTCATGCTCTCCACAATGTATTCACTTAAATATGCCAGTTTACTCCAAGCCCAAATAGGGTATTGTCCTCTACTCTCTTTTGGTACTTTACTGGATAGCTCTTGCTCTTTTGAAGAAGTTGGTTGTTCAGCCAGGCCTACTGTGCAAGGTGGTGGGTGGAATTCATCATCTATTGGGTCTTTATCATTTTCAACATCATTATCAAAAAATTTTACACATCTAACCTGTTCTACTCTCGTGTTTTCTGGATCATATACCAAATATGCTGAACTTCCCTTATCATACTCCACAAAAATGCCCTCTTTGCTTCTTGGCACTAGCTTTTTGGAGTTTTGCATCTATCCATGACACACTGAACCAGATACATGCATCTTAGTAAAATTAGGTTTCCAACCTGTCAGTGCCTTGTAAGGGGTTTTGCCCTATCTATCAGGGCAAAACTATAAGGTCTTTGGCAACTTAGCTTCTATAAATAAGCACCAGGTTAGAATGTTGAAGAAGTTTAACCCGGCTCTTTCAGCCGTCACGTTTTGATGAGGCGAATATGCGGCACATGTTTCTTGTTTTATCTTGGTGTAACGTAGGAGAGATTTAAGTACATGTGCTACAAGTTCCCAAGAAAGTCCGCAAGAAATTGTTTGGTAGCCTCAGCAGTGTTATATTTGTGTCTCACAAAATATATAATGATCACACCACTGTACTCGTCAACAAAAGATATTCCATACTGAAAACCATCCTTACCCATTGGGCTTATTGGTCCTGCTCAATCTAAGTGGACTAGATCTAGTCAAGCTTCAGCTCTTCTATCAAGTGTTCTACTTTTAGACTGCGTTATTTTACCCTGGATGCATATATCAAAGTCAGTCCCATAATCATTTGTAATACTCATTCCATCCACAACCTTCTGGGGTTGGGAACGAGCACACCATAGATTTCTTGCAACCTCATTTGCACCAAGAACTTTACTTTTCGGAGTTCGTATTTACTTTCGTTGCCGTTGATTATTACTGCCCCCCTGAGCCTATAGCCTGTTGCGTTTGTGGCTGTTATCATTCTCTTAGATTAATGAACATGGGGTGGATAATCTCGTTTTCACGTTTATTCAACACAGCAACTGCTGACAAGGCGAACAGACAACAACTACAGACTTATACAAAAAGGTACAGCATTTGTATGTCATTTAAAAAACAACTAAATTCATTAACGTTGAACACAATTCAAATAAGTACACACGAATGTCAATAGCACGAATGTAACATCAATAAGACAATCGAGTGGATTCAATAGCCTAAACTCAATGTGCATTCCACATAGGAAAATTTAACAGTGGGAGAGAAATTTTGAATTGATTTAGTGAACATTCAGTAATGTTTGTGAAAGTACAATACCAACATAACAAAAGACATTAAAACACAACAAAAGGCCAGTATGATAAGCATTTTCATGTGGTGCCAAAACCAAGGTTTTAGTGAATATGAGTGTATTTAAACCGTCCAGGTGATACTACGGAAACCAAAATCCTTCCACCTTCTAGCCCTTTTCTTAAACTACCCGAGCAGGCAATAAGTTGCCTGAAAACGAACATGAAAGATACAGGAGCTGTTAAATGACCAGCAAGCAGCCAGGAATGCACAGTTTCCCTTAGGTAAATACAGGAAACAGATACTGATAGCAGCAGCAGAAAGAAATATGCCAACTATGGCAGTCGCTAAATGTATGGCCTGGTTTTGACTCCTGCAAACATTTCTCGCCAAATGCCTCGCACGAGAGCATATTGATGGGGAAACCAACGATTTAAAAAACCTCTCCCAATGCTTATCGAAAAATAAATTTTGTTGTGTTTTAATGCCTTTTGTTATTTTTGGTATTGTATTTTCACAAACGTTAATTAATGTTCACTAAATCCATTTGAAATTTCTTTCACACTGTTGATTTTCCCTATAGGGAATGCATATTGAGTTGTTGCTATTGAATGCGCTCATTTGCCTTATTGATGTTACTTTCGTGCTATTGACATTTGTCTGTACTTATTTGAATTGTGTACAACCTTAATGAACTTAGTTATTGTTTAAATGATATGCCAATGCTGTAATATATATCTATTTTAATGAATAACGTCAAGCTACTATTGGCTATATTACGATTAAGTATGACAATTTTTTTCCAACTTTTGTTCCACTAATAACATGACATTTATTTGACATACATATAATGTTTCAGACACTTCACATGGCATTATGGAAGTCACTTGACATACACAAAAAAGTTTTACAACATAGGAGTGCAACCTAACAATATCAAATTCAGAAGTGTTGCAAGCACAGGTTCGTTTCAGACGTTTGAAAAGCATCAGCAAAAAACTTGTTAAAATTAGCTATGCTCAAATGCGTGCATGTTGACTAATTCGAGTGTACTTTCACACTTGGTTGAGCTTGAAATGTGTAATAGAGTTTTTATAGCGTGAAGGTTCTCAGCTTCCATTTTTTTAAAATGTTCTTCTAATTATAGCAAATATAGAACTAAAGTAAGCCAGGATGGGTAGGCTATGGAGGGTTTTCATTTCTATCATAAATTGCAATTTTGGTGTAAGTTAAAAAAGAAAATCCATAAATTTCATTGCATGATGAACTGTCTTAATTTGAGATGGTACACCAACATGGCCTCTTAGTTTTGTAGTAAAAATGCTCCATAAGCCTTTCAGTATTGAGCTACCATAATCAGCTGTATAAGCCAGATGGTTCTTCGAAGTGCACGAATTTCTGCATATGCTTAGACACTAATACGATGCTGAAGATATCAGATACTTATCTAAATATATTGCAAGTATTCTCAAGTATAAAACTTTCTCGAGTATTTTGATTGTATTTCATTTAATTCTTTTTGGAAAGTTAGTGAATGTCTACTATTACATTGCAATGTCTCAGCCAAACAACATGCATGAAGCCATTGCAATCAGCTTAATTATTTCAAAATATTAGTTTTTAGAGCTTTAATATAAATATTTGACAAGTGACCAATATCAAAGCAATGTTAGTATGATGTGCACAAAGTTCTGCGCAAGGTTGTTCTAGCGTTTCTTACCTACGCACTCGTGGCTCCCATTGCCAATGAATCCTTTGGCACAATCGCAATTATATGAACCAGGAATATTGCGACAAGAATTATTAGACTTTGGTCCACATCGAGAAGAAACACTTAAACATTCATCAATATCTAAAGATATTGAAATTAAAGTATTCAATATAAAAGATCTAATCAAAAATTGCATGGACGAAGAAATGGTGTAGATGAAACCATATACAACAGGTGTATATTCAAAAAAAACTTGAATAATCCGAACAAGGCTTGTAAATTCATTCGCTTTGCGGTCTATAATGCAATATGACAGTTGTTTAGACTGTATTATTTGAAAGCCTGAACGTTTCAGTGACCAAAAATCTGATTTTTACAAGAAAGAGAGAATTTACCTTCACAAGATTTTCCATTCCACTTCCAACCAATTTCACAAACACATGACCAAGAGCCGTTGTTATTTCCACAATACTCAAACTGACCACACGAAGGATTACATCTCCCCAAAGACGCTACAAGAATGCAACAAAATATTTTAACAATCACTAAGAAACTTGCATTACTATTCGTAGTGGCTGCAGTTCCCTAGTTGGCAGTGAGGACGCAAAGCTAGCGATTCGTTGTGACAATATATCTTGCAAACTAGATGGAGAGTATATAAGAGATTTTTGGACCAAAATAATATATTTTATACAAGCTTTTTGCCACTTTTCTGAGGTCTTCCACAGGTAAAAATTACTGGAAATACTAAGCTTATATGCTAAAAGAATTAATTAACGGTGTTTAATTTATATGGATGTAGACAAAAACTATTTACCCAAAAAAAACATGAGGTGATTAGCGAGGGCATTGTTTTTTTCCAAAGCGGAGTATTGTTTCTGCTGTTGCTTAAAATTATTTTCTGCACCAATAGCTATACCCGTGTGCCATGAATCAAGTGTTTTTCTCAATGTATAGTTTGACATATAAATCATCCCTCTCTATCAAAGTTAAAACTGTGGATGCAGACAATAATTCTAAGCCTCTCCCAAAGCAATACACCGCTATGAAAAAAGCACTGCCTACATGAATGACCTCATATACTTTAGCTGCAAATAGTTTTAGAAGTAGTATGTAAACGATGCATTCTGGCAGTAAAATTTATGAAATTTAGGATAAAACATAATTAAATATGCATAATACAATCTTGTACAAGCTTTTTCAAGCATGCCCAAACTATATGCAGTTACTCAGTTCAATGTATGTTGTACAATATTATACAAATATAGATCTTTCCAAATCGCCACCTGCTAAAGATGCAAAATAAAATACTCAGAACGCAAAATGAAAGCTTTTTGAGAAAATCAAAAGACCTATGGTAAGAAAAACAAGAAACTCGAACCAATCTCAACACCAAAAGTTTAATTTTCAAAATAAAAAATCTAACCAAACCCTAACAATATCAAATAGAATAAGTCTAATGCACCCATTTGAAAGTTGGACCTTTTTAGTGAAATCCTAAAACCTATAGTAAGAAGCATAATGAACACAAACCAAGAAATTTTTTTTTAGAATGAAGTGAGTGTTGACCAACATAAAACCATCAGAGCCTAGACAAACACCAAGAGACTGAAAAAATAAAAAAAATTTGAAAACTTTTAACGATAAATCGCCAAACACTGTCTAAAATAACTTGAAAAACGAACGTGGGATGAGCGTAACTTAGAATGAACGGTTGAGGAGATCACGTAAAAGCAAGAAAAGTGAGGACACGAGAAACCTACACAAAACATTGAAATTGAAAATCGTTGTAGACTATCGACCAGAAAGACAAACTCACTACAAAAGCTTGAAGACACAAATAATATCTTGAATGTGAAACTTGAAGCAGAGGATGTTTTATTTAACTATGTGCGACAAACTGAAGGACGGATTCAACAAAGAGTAAACATTTGTTATAAGGTTTAAAAGATAGCGCCATAATAACTATATTCGTTAAAAAAGAAACTCCAAACAATGACACAAAAACACAAATGATTTGAAACGATCTGGAGATCATAAATAAAAAATAAAACAGAAAGTACTTATATGGAATAATATTAAAACCAATGCCATGAGTGATAGAATGGGTTTAATTTAAAGACTATGCACAGATATCTTGGATTTAACGAAATCAATTTAGCTAGGAATATAAGTGCTAATAGTATGGAGCATGTGTAAGCTAGATGCCCGCAAACCACTACAACTTCCAGAACCAAAACCAACTAAACAATAAACGTAGATAGAAGATAAAAAGCATAAAAAATATACTATTCAGGCACTCACTGACGAGTAGTAAAATAGATAAGCAAGAGAAAATAATAATCAAAGCTAAGAACAGTTCAAAGTTGAAGGATCTAGAATATATTAAGCATTCAAAAAAAAAATTAAAGACTTTCAGAATAGGTAAAATAAACCTAGAGAAAAACAAAAAAAATGGATTGATCAGTGTAACTAATGGAATTATAAACAATAGAAATTTAAACCAAAGAAACGTACCTATTTATCACACACATTTTTTAAAGAAGTCGAAATGAAACCTTTCAAACCTACAAAGTACAAAGTACCTATTCAATCAGACCTGTTTATGTGCCCTACCTCATGTTGATTCTGAGCGTGGTAGTCCAGACATACCTGGCATTGATATTAAATCTTTCTGTACTACGAAAGTGTGATGAATATAAACATAAAAAGAAGGGAATCGCCTATGGTTGTTCATTTATGTTAAGTTTTCCTAAAGTAAAAGAATAGGAAACCATGAATCCAGAGTCAAATCAACAAACATCAGAGATTGATTTTCAAACAAATTTATCTGGTCAGAAACAAAGCTCAAACATGAAGCTAAACCAAGCTGACAATAAAAAAGAAATGAGTGATTTTCATTCGTATTAAATTTTCCTCCAATAATAGGAGACAACAATGTGAACACAGAGTAAAATCAACGATTTTCAAAAACTGATTTTCAATATAGTTTTTTCCAGTAGAATACAAAATTCAAACATGAACAACTTAAAGCCCTATTGCAATAGAAGGAAATTTATAATAAAAAGAAGATGGACAAAAAAAAATTAATCCAACAATGGCAAAGAAAATAATATCTAGAAATGACTAACAGAAAAAACTTTATCTTAAAACAAAACCTGATAAAACAAGAGGCAGTTTATATAAATACTTGGATGAAGCAAAACAAGTTTACAATAAAACAATTATGTTTTAGAATATTATCAAAAAAAGCGATAGGATATAAAAAAACGTTTTTCAGTGAAAATAAGATAAGTCATGAAGTCGAGTTTTGGAAATAAATTAAGAAAAAAGATAAATTTTTTATTTAGAGAAATTGTTAAGAACTCGTGACATCAACAAATATATGAGACCCCAAAGACGACTAGTCCAATTGAATTTAAACTTGCTAAGACAGCAGTGAAAGAAAACGAACATGTTTACGTTGTGGGTGCAAATATAAAAACAAGTATTACAAAATTTTTTTGAGCGGGTAAAAGTAAACATGTTAAAGTTAATTATTAAAAAACTTGTCAATCATATGATTCAACTTACTTTTAATTGTTAAAAGATAAATAATGCTCGTGCTACTAATGACAAAACGATAGACGAAGCACATTTTGGTACAAAGAATGAAATCATCTTATCAGGAACTAATGTTGAATTAATTTATGAAAACACAATACAAAATTATGCAGTAATTTCCACAGTATCCAAAGTAGGGCTCTGGATGGCAACTAGACCACATACGTTGAAAAGAAAAGCCATTAAGTATGATCCAATCAAATGGCCTTTATATGTAAGGACTCAAAAATGTATTGCAGATAAGAATGAAACTATAAATCCAAAGATCTTTGATCAAGAGTGTTTTAAATTTGCTGTTTTGATTGCGCTGTTCACTAGTAATGATGGAAAGAAACCAGGTAAGCTACAACATTTTTAATAGACAAGTCAAAAGCAAAAATTTTTGAAGATGTTAAACTTCCGATCCCGATCAGCAAATTTGATGAACTTGAAAAAACAATTCCTGATATATACATTAATGTATTTGGTTATAATTTAAACTCGACATATCTGTCGAGGATTTCAAAACAAGGGGTAAATGTAAGACTACAGCTGCTAAAAGATCGACATTATTGTGTGATGAGGGACATGAGTTGACTTGTCAGGCATGAAATTGAAAAAAATTAGGATAAAGAATTGATGTGTCACAGATGTTTAAGCTACTTGGCGGAACAAGACCTTTTTGAACGAACCGAGAAGGAAGTGTAGTTTATATTACTTAGAGAGACCATTATGCAAAATCCTGACTCATTTGCAAAAATTTGAAAACTTTAGTCATACGAATCAAGAGCAGTTTGTAGTTTATGGGGATTTTAAATGTGTTAAAAAACCTCGAAACATTACATTCGAAGAGTTTAACAACTCACTATGAAAAGCAAGAGCCTAATAGAGTTTGTTATGAACTAAAATGTTTTAATGATTCAGTTTGTAAGCCATAGTAACTAATTTCTAAATGAAGATGAACACCAAAATGAAATGCTATTCACAATGCTCTAATTGTATGCGAAAAAGAAAATAAGGTAAATGAATATAACAAAAAGCGTAATTAGGCATAATTTAAATGATGCAATAGTGTGTAGGTATAAAGAAGAGGAAATTTGTCTGTGTTGGGTAGTTTAAGCCAAGTTCCTTCGGGAGAGGAGAATAGGAGGATCGAAGTCACAGTGAAGCTCGCAAAACCACTCGAATTTACGAATAGATCCAATTCAATATCCTGCTCAACACCAACCTGAAGCAGAAGTTGATGCCCAGCCATCTGTTGTGCCACAACAGCAGGATCCTCCGCCGCCACATGCTGAAGAGCCTCAAGCGGCACCTCAAGATCAGTTACCCGATAATGATGGTCTAGAGGTATATATATATACATTATATAAAACGTACCATCAGCGATCGTTGGTTGTCCGCATTCAAAAATTGCATTTCTTCCTCTATATGGATTTGTGAAATGACTGCTCGGCGAGATGGTTCGAGTATTGATCTCAGAAGATTATGTATTGCTTGCTTTCTCTGTGAAATGATTGCTCGGCGAGATGGTTCGAGTATTGATCTCAGAAGACTATATATTGTTTGATTTCTCTGTGAAATGATTGCTCGGCGAGATGGTTTGAGTATTGATCATAGAATGTTGCTGTGCATTTCTCTCTGAAGTGATTGCTCGGCATAACGGTTTGAGTACTAATCACAGGAAATCGCATTACTTGGATTTCTCTGTGCAGTGATTGCTTCGCGAGATTGTTCGAGTATTGGGCACAGAAGACGGAGAACATTTCGCTTTCTCTGTGACGTGATTGCTCCGTGAGATTAGTCGCGTGCTGCTCACTGAAGATGGTTTATGTACATACTTTTTGTGATATAATGAATGCTAGAAAGATGTAGAGGCCTAAGTCATTCTAGGTCAATTTGCGACCTTATATCTGAAGCCCTTTCTGAGACAGTACTAAATGGTTTCGTTCGGAGCCATGTTCATGGAGCCTCGTTACCTGCTAAGTAATATGTGAAATATTTCTCGGCGACGTGCCTCGATCAATACGCACATTGGTATATATGTTGAAATAAAAATCTAAGCCAAAATGCAATGATTGCAATGGAGTATGACCTGCGTAGTATAAATATATTATGCACCTCTACTCTGGGACGGAATTTGTTGTGCTTATCAGCATAGCTGTGGTACTGGTGCGTCTTGGTAATTGTTCGCAGATCGTTACACTTCAGTGCCGCTGTAACTGCATTGTTCAATTATGCGTTCCACTATGTTAACAATTATGCAACTTTATGCTTCATTGCCACTAACACTTCCCCTGTCTAGTCTCACTTATGGCTTTCCAGATTTACAGTTAAAGGCTAGGTGCACACAGTAACGTTTGAGTGGTTTTTCATTTGTGTTCTCACGCGAACGCGGATGCACACACTAAAACTTTAGGACATAGGCTGCAGCTAATTTAGTGTATTGAAAATATTTTCCCCTGGGAAAGTGCTCACTAAACGTTAAAACGATACTCGAGACTCAAACGTTTTGGAAACGCTTTGGAACTATGTGGCATATTGCTGACTGATATTTATTGTTTACAGGACTGAAAATTAATGGTTTGGTCCGGTTTCTGCTTTAGCATGAGGTATTAAACCCCTGCCAAATGCCGGAGCTAGTATGTCGCTATAGCAATATGTATTGTCATCATACACATATCTCTCGCATCTCAATATTGAAATCCGGTAATGATATTACAGATTTACTCTATGCTCTACGTTGCTCCTGCATTAATACCCTGTAAACCTCATAACGTTAACGTATCATAGAGTTGCGACTTGGGTCACCTACTCGTTTTACAGTTCTACCACTACACTATTTAGTGTGATACAGAAATACTTGATCTCTGATCGCCGAGGGCTACTCTGATATTTCTTTCTCGCAATATTTAGAATCTCCGTCAGAAGTACAATGAGTTAAAACAAACAATGGACATGCTAACACAGTCGTCGGTTGCAGCAACGTTAACACGTATTATGCGCCTTGCATCTCGCCCCCTCTCACAATTTAACAAGCATGAAGCATTGGAATTAGTTGAATCATTACAGAATGCTGCTCACGACACGAAACATGAAAAAGAACGTTATTTTACTCTTGTCTATGAAACCCTACCTGGCAAATTGGATCAGTCGGACGAGCACTTTCGCGACCTACTTCTTCCTTTACTTGGAGATAATGATCACGAGAAGGTTCTTGACGTGGTCACAAAAGTGCAGAAATGCAATGCCCGTATGCTGCAAGTGCGACAAGCCCAACAACCACCAACACGTTGACGACCAAGTAATCCTGCGATGCGATGTTTTTATTGTGGTAACTTTGGCCATTTTCAAGCCCAATGTCGTAAACGGAAGAGGGAGGTTCACTCTCCAGTACCTCAAAATCCACCAGGGGCCAAACAGAATCAGCGTCCACCACCAAACTCCGGAAATTGACAGAATTTTATATAAATGCTCAAGTACATACAGTTTGTGGTGTGATTTGTAGTTTGTTGTAATAAGCCTAAAACGAAAGTGTTGTTGTGAACGATACTCATTCTTGGGTGTCATGCTGACAATACATTAAAATATGCTGATATTCTTTTGTCTCGAAGTGTCTTTTCTAACAAATGTCTTCTATTTGTCATGCTTACTTCCACACCTGCCGCAGCTCACAATCAATTTGTATATAACTATATATCGTCGGAAATCTCACGTCATGATATGGGATGACTGTCCTGAAAAAGAGTACCTCAATAACCTCCCCCGGTATATTACTGGGTCAGGATGGTCGCCTCCTATACTGGCGGTGGTTTTGGATTTCCACTTTTATTCTTATAGATCACTACTGGATGGGCGTGGGAATACGAGTCACAGTTTGACGAACATGTTCGTAATGTTACCATATGCAATGATACCCCTATACCTTGGGTCGATTATCTTGGGAATCCAGCTATCGTTGGTGACGGGGCGACTAACCCTGACCAAATGCATGTTAACGGTGTTATTTCCGGCGACCTCCTGGCGGATCCTTCGACACTACTTTTTCGTTACCCTAATCATTTTCGAGTGGGGGAATTACATGAACACCCCCAGCAATGGCGACAGATGATTGGTGATTCCCCAACAGCACAACAATCTCAGGTATTACATTGGATCGACAATAAGGTTTCAATTGTTCCTTATTTTCGCCATTTCACTCGGTCATTTAAGGGCGTTAAGTATGATTCAGATCGACCGCCCAAAAAATTTTTTCGCAACAATAAATCTTGCCAACCGTTTGTTTACTTTATTCAAATTACATTACTGGACCGCCTTCGTACTGGGGCTATTTCACTACTGGGACGTGTTGGCGAGGTAACTTACCCTCATCTTGTCTTGCCTCTTACTGTGGAACCAACGAAACCGCGCTTATGTTATGGTGCCAGGTTCCTTAACTTATGGATTGTGGACAATCCATTTTTATTGGACCGTTTGCGTGACCTTGTGCGCTATGTCGTTAAAGATTCATACCAGACCGTCTTAGACGATAAATCGGGATATGACCACATGCTACTTACTATGGAGAGCCGTGCATATTTTGGTATCCAATGGGGTGGTTGGCTCTTTAGTTATAATACATTGCCTGTTGGATGGAAGACATCCCCCTATGTTTATCACACAACTGGACTTGCAGCTTCTCACTTCTTCTGTTCGAAAGGAATCCCATGCTCCTAATACATTAATGATCGCCACACTGGTCAATTACAAGTGTCGCTAACTCAGGGTGCATTTCTATCATTACCAGACAATCCTTCTCGTTACATCGCTGCCGCACAGTCGGCTATTTTTATCGTGGCTTACTATTTAATTAACCTAGGATATTTTTTGGCTTTGGGAAAATCCATTATTATCCCACGTCAAATAGTCCCTTACCTTGGTTTTTCTCGCAGATTCTATCCAAGAAGTGTTTCATTTACTTCCTCATAAAAAGGAAAAATTCTTGGCCTTGATTAGACAAACTCTTGCATCTTCAACGGTGACGGTGAAAACTCTCCAACGCCTTGTTGGGAAATGTGTATCATTCTCTTTAGCTGTACCAGCAGCACAACTCTTCACCAGAGAAATGAATGCTGCAATTCGACAAGGTCTTTGCAAGAATCGTCCTGCGGTACTTACCACAACGTTGGGGGGGGGGGGGAAATTGCTCAGTGGCTTTTTCTTGAACCATGGGATTCTCCTCTTCCATGGCGGGACGAAAGACACGTCCGCGTTAAACTCGCTTCTGATGCCTCTGGATCTGGGTGGGGTGGTTCAATCATCTCCACAGAATGTCAACATATTTCCGACTATTGGACTCCAGGGCAATTGACTTGGGATATCGCAGTTCGAGAGGTTGTTGCCTTAAATAAAGTCTTGCTCGCCTTCCGAGGTCAGCTGGTTAATGCGGTGTTGATGCTTTGGTTGATAACCAAGCTGTCATGCATGCTTGGAACAATCAAGGTGGGAGAAGTGTGCCTTTGTATCGGGCCATTAAACGCTTATTTTTCCCCACAGCGGAATTGAATATCTCGCTGCAATTGTTGTATATTCCTACCGAAAGTAACGTGGCCGATATGCCCTCACGTCAATTGTCATCCATGGATAGCCAGTTGCACCCGAATATATGGGCTACTGTTCAACGCGAATTTGGCGGTCCAACAAGTCATACCTGTGATCTGATGTCACTGGATTTTAATGTGATGACTGATCTAGCGGTTAATCCCCTGCCACAATTCACGCCAGGCCCTTCTCCACATTCGGTTGGGGAGAAGTTTTTCGCCCAAGATCTTTCTGGGGCTGAACCATTTATGGCAAGACCTTATGTTTTCCCTCCTTTGAGTTTGGTGGGTGCCGTCATTCGATTTTTACGGAGTAACTCTATCTCATGCACCTTCATTACGATTGACAAATACCCCCGCCCGTATTGGTGGCCCCTGTTCCACAGATATACCACCAAATCTATGTGTCTGGACCACCAAGGTAGCAATACCGCCTTGTTGATTCCAACTAAACGTGGATGGAAACCTTATTCAGATCTTCCTGGGCATCTTCGGGCCTTCGCTTTCGATTTTAGTTAAATGACCCTAATCGACTGGCCGCTATTGACCTTAGACATTATGATGTGTAATTCCAGGGCCCTCCGCCCGTTGCCAAGCTGTTCATTTTGTCTGTCCGTTGCCCAACTAGTGGTCACGCCAACAATTGTCATTTTCGTTTTTGCCAAAGGTGTGGATATCAGCGCAAGTGACACTTGGTCTTTCATCTCACCAACCTATTGACCTAAGCCAAATTGATGCACGTCTCTGGCAGCTCAAACATTTCGATCTTGCTACAACTTACACCTGTCACAAGGATACATTACAAAAGGAGCTCAAAAACTTTCTTGCCTCTCTGCCGGCTCGTCTGACCCTTGCAACTGTAACGCCGCGTGATTTGTGTTGCTTCCTGGTCTTTAAAGATCGCCATGGCAAAACCCAGGTGCCCACGACAACATGTCAATTTCTGGGACAGCGTGGACTTCATTCGTGTGGTTGTCCGCGACGTCTCCCACATAAAACTGTGGATTCATATGTTGGTAAGCTTCGTTCAATCTTTCGTTTAATTGGCCGTGATGATGAATGGGATCCGCGTTTACGTCTATGAAATCCTGCTGCAGATAAGTCGATAAAAGATTACCTTCGCTTAATCGCTGCAGAACAACTTCAAGCTAGAGTTACCTCAAAACAAGTAACTCCATTCTTTTTGGATAAGTTGGTGCAGCTTGCCCAGCACATTGACGGCGTGCTAACCAGTCCGGTCATCACTCCTATCCAAAAGTTTACCTTTGCTCGCGATCAAGCTTACTTTAAAGCCGTCTTCTTCAGCGGGGATTGACCTGCAGATATGGGTCAAGTTCAGGTACCATGTCTCCTTCACTTCCCGAATGATGATGGATTTCTATTCAATCATATATGGGGGAAAACTTTGAGGGATGGGGATAGTAATGTGTTTGGTATAAGGCGTAATCCCAATACCACAGTTTGTCCGATAGCCAGGATTGAGCGATACATGGATATCGTCAGACAACTCAATATCGATTCAACAAAGGGTTATTTATTTCACCCTACAACATCGAAGGGCGGGATTAGCAACTACCCGCTTAGCTCCTCTACAGCCGAAGCTTGTCTGAAGGTTTATCTTCAGGAAATGCATGCGGATGATGGGGAAACCTTGCATGGATTCAGGTCTGGCTGTGCTATAACATTAGCGTTATCGGGAGTTGAACTTTCAGATATCATGGATCATGTAGGATGAACTCGCAGGCACACGGCCCTTTATTATATTAAGCTAGCTAACGTACTACGTCCTGGGGGAGCGTTAGCGGTACTGGCATCCCAGGAAATTTCCCAAGGAACCAATGCTTGGCGAGAGATGAATGAACTTAAACGTTTCTGTTGTGCATTTCCCACATCTGAATCAACAAAACGTTCGCAATCAGATACTTAAATTCACTATGTTACACTTGGTAATATGCATTATCAGTTCCCCGGTGTATTACTATTCGTAGAGTTTATAAAAAAAAAAGGAACGGGGATAAAGGATCGGGGATTAAGGATTGGGGAGTAAAGTTTGTCGATAATATTTATTTGTGAAGTATATTGATAATGTAGGGATGTAGACAGCCTTATATATTTACGCATAGTTGGAAGTGATGTACCTGTGGAGATATCCTTATATACCACACTAAGGAAATTAATATTTATTTGGAAATATATATAGCTCTTCTCTGGTGTGTGGCTGGCTACATCGCTGATGGCGGCGACGCCAGATACGAGGGGGATTAATAATTTCTGCCGCCCATACCTTATACTGCTGAGCATACAAGGTGAGTATTGCTGAATAGAATACGACTCACAATGCTCTAATTGTATGCAAAAAAGAAAATAAGGTAAATGAATATAACAAAAAGCGTAATTAGGCATAATTTAAATGACGCAATAGTGTGTAGGTATAAAGACGAGGAAATTTGTCTGTGTTGGGTAGTTTAAGCCAAGTTCCTTCGGGAGAGGAGAATAGGAGGATCGAAGTAACCCTCCCACCCTCCCAGTAAATTCGCGTGGTCTCGCGCAAACCAAGCCCCACTCTCTCCTTGTTTGTTCAGTGGATTGATATTTTCTGCCGCTTATACCTTATACTGCTGAGCATACAAGGTGAGTATTGCGGAATAGAATACTATTGCTATTGCTAAAACTTTTGTAAAACATTTTCTAAAATATTTGTGAAAAGATTGGAACAAAAAACAGCGATAATATGTCACAAGTTTTGACTGTGAAATTGCTATATAGTGTACTCCAAAATAAGGTTTCAGCAAGAAGTCTGGGAAGAGGCAACGAGCATGAGTATTGTATTTTCGTTAGTATTAAAAACTGTGATTTTAAATTCATGCAAGGTAAGAACTGTACGAAGCATACAAAAACGTGACAACACAGCAGACATATGAGCCCATAAATGCAAGAGGTAAAATTAGGCCAACGTATGTTCGTATACTTACAAATATATTATGAACCAGCACAACTTAGCATTCTTTTCTATAGACATGTAAACTTTGTTTTGCCTGCGAAAAATATGCAAGAGCACGTAACTTTGTATATTCGAAATATGCAAATATAGGTAATAAAAAAACTCATTGTGTTACAGCTTTACAAAAATCGCATACCGGCATATTCTTGGCAAGCACAGTATCAAAATAATGAGAACAAAGTGTACCAGTCTTGGCCGTTTATAGAAAATGTTATAGTGCTAAACTGCGCTGTTTGTAAATATACCAACATATGTTGGGCTAATTTCACCTCATGCATTTTAAGATGGACGCACATGTCTGCAGTGCTGTCACATTCTCGTATATTTCGTACAACTCTTGGCTTGAATGAATTTTAGATCACATTTTTTAAATTAACATTACTTAAAACACAATTACACGTGCAATTCTACAGTGCATGTTGCCTATTTTCGAAGATATCAGGAAACTCGACCCAGACTTCTCGCGGAAACTTCATTTTGAAGTATACTACTTTCTAGCGATTTCCGTTTTGACTGAACAGAACT
>JAOBYK010364575.1:0-16708 GCA_025434845.1 Phenganax subtilis | reverse complement strand
TATGTATATGAATGTTTACAGGTTTTAGAAATATTGTTGTTAACTTCAGTAAATGCCACAAAATGCATTTTTAATCTTTATTATTTTAAATCACAGTGACAGCTGGGGAAAGAAAGTAGGTGTACCAAACACTCCCTGACCAACACTTACACAAAAGTATAATACAAATTAATTGTATGGTGCTTCTACAGATGGTGCTTGTACATGTAGAAGCATGCTATTTTGAAATGATATATCAGCAACTGGCATTAATGAGTGCATTTACTAGGCAGTAGATTTAGATTACGCAGGTGTAACCAAATGACTAATTTAAAACAAACTAAAAGTTCATGTCAAGTGGCAAAGGGAACAAACTTCTGAGTTCAGTAATTATGCATTCATTGCTTGATCTCCGTTTACATAAGGCCTAAGTTAGACATTGCATTTCCATCAAATTTAACTCAACGAATTTAAGTGTAAACACGTTTTTGGTTAATAGCAGGCTCCTTTTCTACGGTATTTTAAATACAACTACGATATCGGTTTGGGTAATTAGGCCCGTTTCATACATCTTGCAATGCACCGAACTAACTTATTTAATTCTTTGATTCACTTAAATATCTAAAGGCCATGTTACAGGGTGCAATTTTTTCTTGCAACTTGCAATGCAGTAAAAAATTGCATTGCAAGTCGCGTGGAAAGTTGAACCGGCTTCTATTTTTCGCCATGTGGCGAGACACGTTGCAGCGTCTAACATCTCCAGCTGCCACTTGTCTGGCAATATTCACGAAATTGGCCAATCAGAAAGCAGAATAGCCTGCGTTCAGGATGAATCAATATACCTTTCATACGGCTTGTAGCACTCCTTGCAGCCGGCACTTTTAACGAGACATTGCAGGTCGCTAGCCAGTCTGACATGTCATTGCGACTTGCAATATTTTTTGAAAACATTGCATTGCAAGTTGCAAGATAAAATTGCACCGGGTAACATGGCCTTAAGCGAGTCGATTTAAATACTATATTTTCAGTTGACATATATCAAGTAATTCAGTCATATTAAATTGATATTCTCACTTAATAATACAGCATCAAACGTCTAACTTTTTATGTGGCGGATCGGATGCAAATGACACAAGTCTTTGTTTAGGCTCATTTGCATTCGATTCGGCGCAT
The DNA here is from genome assembly GCA_025434845.1 of Phenganax subtilis. Taxonomy (NCBI): domain Eukaryota; kingdom Metazoa; phylum Cnidaria; class Anthozoa; order Malacalcyonacea; family Clavulariidae; genus Phenganax; species Phenganax subtilis. The sequence continues at coordinate 15,556 of JAOBYK010364575.1, read as the reverse complement.
GAAAAGTTAGACGTTTAAACCGGGCCTCAATTATACATACGCTATAAACGCGATCGTTTAGTTCAAAACCGAGCCGGACCGAAGTAGGTAAGGACCTACATCTAGCGGCAGAAGTGACGTCACAAATTGTGACCGGAAGATGACGTTACCGGCGGAGGTAACGTTACCAGACGGGGGGATGTAGCCTGCTGAGGTAACGTTACCAGGCGAGGTGACGTACCGTGCACGTGCCATGCTCGTGACTCCACTGATGTTACTAAGCGAGGTGGCGTTACCGGATGAGGTGAAGTTACCAGGCGAAGGGACGTTACCACTTGAGATGACGTTACAGGCTGAGTTAACGTTACCCTTTGAAGTGACGTGCCGGGCATGTGCGATACGGGCTCGAACCAGATTTCTTTTTGTAATATAAATTAAGGTCTTCGAGCACCACGCTGTACAGCTCTACATACAGCAAACTTTCCCTTCTCTAGAGCTTCTGTAGAGCTTCTCTAGAGTTGTGAGGTCGACGCTATGAACTTTAGAGAAGCATTGGAGAAGCTAAACTTAGTCTTGTAATTATCGATCCTTGGATAGATGCATAAATTAACACGCAGACACGTATTAACGTTTGTAATAATATAAAGCGGCCGTCGCAGTTTTCCCTTTTTTCGTAGTGAAGTCACAATAGTGGAGCGTGACAAACCTGGGCTTGCGCGTAGGTTAGAATGCCTGTTCAGCACTCGGGCCATCGGGCCTAATCGGGCCAAAAAGTGCCGTTTCGGGCCTAAACGGGCCACGTAAATAGGAAATATTTTGGAAAAATATCATTTGGTGTTACTTATTCGTTCGGTAAAGATGTGTCGAACAAGTAGAAACGGTACTGTGTTAAGTTGTGGTAGTATAAATCAAGCAAAGTTAGCGAATCATCTTGACCAAGTGCATGGTATGGACACAGAGAAACGCAAGAAATGGCTAAAGTGGAGTAAACTACGAATATGTGTATCTAGATAGGTTGGAGAACCAAAGGAATGCAATGGGGAAAAGAGTTTGGAAAATTTGCTAGAGCGACAGGAGGAGATGGAGAGAAGCTTTAACGTTTATTTAAGAGATGCAACATGAAGACATGGACAAACACGTAAACGAAAACCTTCTAAATCTGGAGAAACAAAGAAAGACTGCAATAAATGGTTAACATTTTCATTTGTGTACACTACTATTATACCGTTGTTGCCAGCAAGCAAGAAACGTAACGCAGTCAAAGTCCTGGATGTAAATCCCGTCGAGCATAAAGAACAGAAACGTAAATTTGTACTTACGGAAGATGGAAGAGTGTGCAAAGTCGAAGAATCCAAGCTGAAGAATACCATAAAACCCGGACAATATGTTTAAGAACTATTTATTGGTGTATTTAATAATAGGTATACCTTACAAATATATTATTACAAACGTTAATACGTGTCTGCGTGTTAATTTATGCATCTATCCAATCATCGATAATTACAAGACTCGGTTTAGCTTCTCCAGAGCTCCTCTAGAGTTCATAGCATCGACCTCACCTCGACCCCACATCGACCTCTCATCGACCTGACACCGACCTCATATCGACCCTACATCGAGCAGAAACTCTAGAGAAGCCCAGAAGCTCTAGAGAAGGGAAAGTTTGCTGCATGTAGAGCTGTACAGCGTGGCGATCGAAGACCTCAATTTATATTATAACAAGAAATCTGGTTTGAACCCGTATCGCACGTGCCCGGCGCGTCACTTCAAAGGATAACTTTACCTCAGCCTGTAACGTCACCTCAAGTGGTAACATCCCTTCGCCTGGTAACGTCACCTCATCCGGCAACACCACCTCACTTAGTAACATCCATGGAACTAAAATACATGGAAGGCTACCTGCGGTCGGAAATTTGAAGCCAAATTATTCGGGCTAGAACCTAGTTCTTTCTTGCAAAGTAAACACACGGCTAGGTACGAAAACTGAAAATATTCTCATTAGCCATAGAAATAGAAAACGTCGTACCGGAAGCAGAAGAGACTGAAAAATAGCCCAGGAAGGTTGGGAACAATAGTGTAGGGTGTCACGTGCCCTAAGGGTGTGTTACATGTGAAAACGCCACGTTGGTCTTACCGAGCTAGTACGTGGAAGAAGGTGCTATCCAGACAACCGAGTGAAGAAAAAACGAAAAGCACCGCAACGACTGTCGGCCTACAGCCCTTGTAATCCAGTTGTTGTCTAAGCTTTCAACTCGTAGTGCGATGGTCCTAGATAAGCACGAGCTTAGGTCCCGACACCTCGAGCTCCGTCACTGGAGATCGTTCCAAATGGCCATCTTGGCGATGCTGAGCTTCAACCGCCACCGCAGAATGTAGAAGTTGCAGCCTGTGCTGGAAGAACTGGTGAAGTTTGGTATATTTTTCAGATGTTATAAGCTATAGCTTTGAATTCTTTCATGGCAGTGTTTATGTTGCTCCTAGTTCCCGTTCTCCAATTTGAATGAATTTGTTTCTACAGCCCTATTGCCGGTTTCATGAATCTCTGGGGACCTATTTTAACTGTGGCTTTGCATACTTGGCTGGGGGCTGGCTCCCGTCTGCCATAAGTGAATGATTGTTTTGTGAGTTCCCTAGCCGGTATTTGAGTGTAATGTGGATTTTTACTGTGAACCTTTTGCTTGTTTAGTTGTGTCTCATGTTAAGTCTGCGCTTGGGCAGTCACAAGTTTTGGTCATTTATACCAAGTTCACTGCTTTTGGGTGGATTTAACCCCTTGCGTGGGCACAACGACCGCATTATGTTTTGTTTGCTTCACACTTAGGAGTACTTTTACGAAGTACTACTATCCTTATATCTGAGCCGTTCCCGAGTTCAATTCGAGCAAGAAATCGGGTTTGTAGACCAGTGTTATCGTTTTTGAACGTTTTAGTATGGACAGTCGCTCTGAAAACGGTAGTGTATGGACGCAAATCGATCGATGCGGGGCCTAAGTCCAAAAAGCGTTTTGGTACTTGTATTCAAAAGGGGAAACGGCTATTCAACGTCGAACTGTACCTAAAATATACGAGTCAGGCTTCAAATGTCATCTAAACTTCACCTTTGTTTGGACGCTAACTTCAGAAAGAAGACATTGTTTGTCGACAAAAATGACATCGTTAAAATAATCGTCAAATAATGCCATCTTGCATTCTAGTCCGTCTTCCCGTAAATAAGAAGTTTGACTAATGGTCGAGGGTCGAGGGTAGAAAGTCGAGGGCGAGGGTCGAAAAAAAATGTCGAGGGTCGAAGAAATCGTCCAAGAACAGAAAAATAACTACAGTAAATATATGATTGCTAAACGCGTGTACCCTTATAGAGTGAACTTCTGAACTAATATGTATGAAGCGCGATATAAGCTATTAGGAGTGGTATAAGTGTGAAAATATTAATTACAGTGAAATGGAATCAAAATACATTGGATGAAAATGAAATGCAACCGACTACTAGTGTCAACGCAAATAAGTGTAAACTTAGTAGGGCGTTATCACTGCCTGACCCAGGACCTCCGCGCTCTGGGGGCTTAGTACATAACTCTTCTTTACTTTTGGTCAAGCAAAGAGCATAGTCCATGACTTGGAAAATGTAAGATTGTTCTATGACTCCATGAAAGAGATGTGCGAACGGCCCAGTAGCATGAATGCCTATAGAAACAAAAAGTACAGTAATACTTTCTTTGTTTTTTAGGAACGAATACCGATGTACTCTTGAACAAAGGTATATTTAGTTTAAACGCCTCTTATTCGTAAATTACGAGGGACATTTACGTAGGCTACGTTCTTTCATCGCATATTCATTAAAAGCACATGCGTCATTAAAAGTCATTCTATTTGCAGAGTTACCGGGCCAATAGCAGTTATTACGGTTAGATGCCAACGAGATGCAAAATAGTTTGAAACTATTGCATTTATCCGATAGCCTCGGTTGCATTAGGTCAACCCAAACCAATTATGCCATTTGCATTCATTTGCAGTTAAAATAAATCCTATTCGATGAGATATCAGAAAACAAAGGTTCTAGTTATGAAAGATATTATATATTAACATCTGGGTATATTTAATAGCCAATGGACCTTATTTCCATGCTATTACTCAAAATAACTATCGGTGAGGTGTGAAAACAAAAGAAGTATGTGCTTGACTGCAGCATGACGACAGAACCCAGTTGTAGCTATGCAGGTTCATACTGCATCAATCATGCAATGGCTTACAACATTTGCACCTCCGGTGGTGTCTGTTTAAATTTGTGGAGTACAGTGAATTACTGCTTGTGTTTACATGCAAGTATTTTGCGAAGACTCACCAACATCCTCAGCCGCATGAGACTCGTACTCAAAGTTAACAAGTGCTTGCTGTTGAAAACTAGTGGTGTTGTAATTCACACCGGTCAGGTTGGCTCGAGTTTGGTTTCCAACCAAACCGACAGCGCCATCAGCATAAGCTAGCGTGAGTGCAGGTTTGCCATCTCGTGGTAGTTTGTTTTGAAATCCAAATATCGGATTGCCTCGTTTTGCATATCCTGATTGGGTGAATGAGTGAGAGTGGTCTGCCGTGACCAGTATAAGCGTCTCGTCTGGAAAACAATGAAAAATTTATTGACGTTACCTGGGGAGATTAAAATATTATTTAGTCTGTAACATAATGGGTTTATTTTGTAATGTACCAACTGCTGTTGTTGTAACTGATTTTGAGAAGAAGTTTTGGGGAAGATTTTAATGAATGTTGCACTGGATTGTGTTGTATTGTAGAAATGCGGGACAAATCCACTATGCAAGTGGGCTGTAGGACAGTGGAAGAAACAGTGACGTAAGGGGGGTAATATTTTGAAAAGAAGGAAGGTCAGAAGCCGTTTGCGTCCTGCTCTATCATCCTACAGCATTCTGAACCAACATTTCCGTTTTGACGGCTTGAATTTCAGTCCGTTCCCTTTTTTTATTAAGAGTTCAAACTGTACGTTTGAAATGTTTTGGAGGATCTATAAGGGAGACCTAACATAATGACAGGCTCATTAGACGATAAATCCATTAGAACAATCTAATCTTACAAAATTATTAAAGTGCACATCTTTCAAATTTTGATTTCTACGATCACTTTGCGCGAAAAAGTACAGGGAAAAAAGCTACAGTCTGACAGTTATGATGTTTACTTGACAATGCAACGCGATTTCCAGTGCATTTTGTTTTTGTAACGGAGACCTTATGATGTTATTGGTAAGCTCAAGGCTGCGACCGTTAAAAGAAGCACTTTTCATTTTAAATACATAAGAACTGAAACAGCACTTTTTTGTCATAGCAGTAGACAAAAAAACTTGCACAATGAGAACTTCTATGAGATACTGAATAAAAAGGATGTGTTCGGTCGCGGATACAAACTACGCCTATTTTAAGACAGAAGTCTCATGAATTATATTACCCTCAACGCCCTCAATAAATTTTTGAAACATATAGCAGTGGCTGTTATCAGTTCCGAAATAGCTACAACAGTGTATTTCACGTTTTCTATGTCATATATGTCGTTTCACGAGCATTAATTTCATCATAACATAAATCGAATATTCACGCAGTTGCGTAGCTGAGCCACGTCGTCAAATATAGAATCTCATAATTTCGCCAAAGGTTGCATTGGAAAATTTAAAAACAGATTTATTCGTTAAAACAATAACCTGAGTTGGTCATTTCTTGAGCTTTCTCTACAGTTTCTGCCATAAATGCTGTTTCAGACAGAGCCAAATGTGCATTGTTAGCGTGATGACCCCAGTCAATCAATCCTCCTAAAATAGAGAGTGCAGAAATGTGCTCATGTACAATGCGTAATGATACGACTGCATTTGTAGTACGTATATATAATTCTTATATTGTTACATGAGACGGACTCTGTTGATATAAACGTCCTTAGGTAATACTATAGTTCAATACATTAGCTCGTGAAATTCATGGTTTTCCAGATGTCATGTGCTGTCCCTGTTTAAATGGTCGTGCATGGGTAATGTCATTTTGAAAAGCAGGAAATGTGATTAGACAAAGGATAAAACTAATCTATGTACGTCAATACATGTACGTATGTCTATGTACGTCATTGTTGTGACGTCAATATCTATGTACGTCATTGTTGTTATCATTCAAAAATAGCTTGTGACGTTGAGTCAGCGTTGGTCCAACTTCTGATCTAACTTTGTGGTGTGATTGTCAGATTAAAAAGTGTTTGCTGTTTTTTTTTTCGTGCCATGTATAATTAGAATTCAGAGATCCGCAATGCAGAGTTAACCTCCAGAAAAACCTGGTAACAATATAATTACAGCGTATAGTAACTGTGTATATGATTTCCTTCGAATGAGACATCAGCGAAGTTTTTGATTTTTTAAAGTTTAGATTGTTTTATTAGTATAGTATAAGATGACTTTTAGTGTTGACACGATTCTGTAGTAAGTACCACTTTTTTTTTAAGTTCTACAGAATACAAGCACCCTATAGAGCAATTTGCTTGAGGGATAAATCCTTGCTATGAGTAAATTACATAAAGTAGCCCTATTGAAGCTACCATGCATCAATCAGTGGTTATTTACCTTCTGCCATTAGAAAAAATCCTTTGGGGTTTTTGCTAAGTATCTGTATTGCTTTTACCACCATTTCCATGAAACTAGGCTCGTGGGTTCTATTTTTCTCTGGTCGTGTCACCTCATATTCCATAACACTTGAAGCAAAAAGTCCTATTCAAAACACATGGTGCTATTTCAAAATACGGTGTTCGGTCACAAGCTTCTAACGACCACTATATATACTGATCGAGGTGTACCGAATCTAAGTGCACGAAGTAACGATGAATCAGTTATGCACTACAATGTATCAGTTGATTACTAACATCAAACCAGTCTATCTTATTGACCTTTTTACAAAAACAAAGTTCAGCACATGGCTACGAAACTATACGGACAGACTGTATGTTTAAATAGTACAAAACTTTGAAGGATTTAATTAAGTATTTTTGTTAGTGTTAAAACGTGCGTGTAGCTGGAAAGCAACCTATAGCTAAAGATTGTAGCTAAAAGATTAGAGCCCGAGACGTATAACTTTCGCGCCAAACAAAATTCAAGTTCTGGTCTGACCATACTTACTCGTGAGAAACCATACCTCTCCAAGACATTTTGTATTATTTTCTACTTCAGAAAGTGATAAAGGATAGAAGCCGAATAATTAGAAATCACTAAGTACACACACAAATCTTGCGATCAAACTGTCGATCCTTACCAGTTTTGACCTGCTTTATGAGGTGGAAATTTGTTGGTGGATGTTGTGCTGTACTGTTGAGCCTAGTCCCTTTTCTGTTTCTAAAGCGGCAAAATACTTAGGACATAATGGTATATCCTACCTAAAAGATGATCAACTTTGGTCGCATCGATATTATTCAATTGATCTTTGTTCCAAACAAGAGCAGATCTGTTGTACTTCTCTAGCCACTCGTTGGTCAAATTACGATTATCAAGACGACATCTGCTGCCTTGCAGAGTATTGCCTTCCGGGTCTTTACTTCCGCATGGCAAAAAGGACCTCCAACCACCGCCCAAAGCAACTTCAAGACCATCACCGTACGGGTATTCGATCAATTGGCGAGCTAAAAAATAATGTAGTGTTCTCCTGATGGAATAATTCTTTAATTAACCCCCAAGCGAAAAATGCGAGTTTTTTCTACCTGCGGTTACTTTTCTAAGATAATTTTTTTCGTTGAATTCCTCGTGTGTATATGTGGAAAAAATTATTTTATCATGACAGTACTGTACTGCTGTTGAAGTACATGGCTGCTAGCTACCTCTGTCAAAGTGGTTGGTAACGTTCATGCTTGATCAAGCTGACAATAAACTAGTTTGTTTTGCGTTAACAGTACTCTGCAAACATCGGGCACCAGACGAAAAAAAATTGCCAGTATAAAGACAGTAAGGCAGAGATAATTAGTTGTGTCAGCACAGGATGTAAAAAAAACTGTTTGACATTCAATAGAAAATCCCAAAAGACAAGGGGCGAAAAAAGTCCGCCGAGAAAAAAGGCTTTGCCGTTTGCTGTAGCTTTTGAACGCGAAGCTTAAACTCCCTAATTTATAATTGTAGATGGAACAAATACTGTGACAGCAAATTGTCAGTTTAATGAACTGCATGCGTATAGCTGCATGTACTATTTCCTTACATATATCCACACAGTTTCCTTCTGCAGCTTGATCATTTTCCCAGGTACGCGACGGACTGTTGCTGAAAAAGGCTGCAGGCGTTGCGTGGGTCACACGCGTATTTGTGATCACTCCTGTGGACATTCCCGCAAGCTCTGCGTACGTTAATATTGACAATACTTCGTTTCCTTCGGCGCTACTGCAATCTGCACGAATTGCTTTGTCATTCAAACCTAGGATACCTGGAAACAAAATTACAAATGTTTTCAATGCACTAAACCTATAATGAATAAAACAGCCTTTAAAGTCTGCATATCTCGGTCAATTTACGACTGATACGCTTGGTATTACTGCTGAGCACTTTTCATGACTTGAATAAAGTTTGAAAAATTCCAAAACGTTGCGTACTACTATCGGTTCCCCTAATATAAATACGCAAAAAGACAATGGGATATTAAAAAAAAGTCAAACTCTATGAAAACAGCAAACAAAACCCAAATTCAAACACAAATTGCTTTTTAATTTGCATTCCAGCTGCTTTGCCCATGCAGGAAAGTGTATATTAGACAGCTTAAGATACCCCGGTTTCTGTGTACGGGTACGGGTATCGCCATTTTGTTTTGCACTTTTTGCTGACGTCCGCATTTTATCCATAATTTCTACACGTTTTTCTGTGGTAAACCAAGATCTACTTGTACTACGAGTACGGGTACGGGAAACTCTCCCGTACCGGGGTATCTTAGGCCCCGTTTACACTATACCGGATTGCTAACGGAGCGGCTCAAATTTTGCAACTCTCGATGCTCTGTAAAGATTTTTAATGGCAATGACACAAAGAAATATACAAAATCTGTCAGCCTAGTCAAAATTTGCTGGTGATTATTGCTCCTTAACAGCAAACGAAGATGTCCTGACGAGTGAATCCGGTATAGTGTAAACGCGGCCTTAACCTTTCTATTTTACACATGGGCCGTTCACCTTGTCGCATGACTAAAGGTGCATGCTCGATCAGCATGCTCGGGCATAGTGGTCGCAATGAAAAAGGCCTTCAGGCATTTTCTATTGCAAACAAACATTTGAAACATCCAATTACAACAGATGCATAAGTTATAAACTTATGTTTAACAAAATCTGCACTGTCTGCGCGGGCAAAACGGACATTTCAACATGCACCGCATGCAGCAAACTAAAAATTATATATCTTGTGTTTGTAGATACATCCACTCTACCTGCCCGAGAAAAGTGGCGGCACTGGAAAATAGCGTTTTGTAGATTCGTGCAGCTGCAAAACGCATTGTGTGGTAATAATTACACAGTTGTTAAAGAAGAAAGTTTTACTAATCGTCTGAATAAAGACCTTTTTATGGAGCGTATCTTTATCTGATCTGTACGTATAAGGTAAATATTATACGGTAAAAATGTTCAAAAACTACCTTCGCGAGTCTTTACTCCTGTACCAAAAGCAGTAGCAGTACCAGCGGAATCTGGAACCTGGGCGTCGGTATTGTACGTCTTCGACAAAGCAGTGTAAGGAAATTTCTCCCAACTTAAAACATTTTCTTCACCACTTTCATGTTTGTTTTGACCAACAAAAATCCTTGTCGCTGTAGTTGTAGCTACACTCATACCATCCCCTATTTAACCAACAAGGGTAACATTTATGCTCTGCACTTTTTATACGCAGAATTTTAAAAAAGCAATGAGACTAAAATTATCAACAGAATAAGTCAAAAGACGAACGAATTTGGTTTTTTAAAGGTAGTACATATAAATAGCATGAGTGGAAGAATCTATATTATAGTCAGGGGTGCTGGTATTTGCACTACTTGTGGAAAGAAAAACTGCAAAATACTCCTGCCTGCAAAACTTTCATTTCTCTAAATTTACTAGGTGCCAGAAATTTCGAAATTGACGTAAAGACGAGACTCTTGAGTTCAAAGTGATTGATGATGTGTATAGTTTTATGTAAATTATCCCATAGAACTGCAAGGAATCGTATTTAATTCTACACACTCCAACAGAACAAAAAGCAAAAATAAGAAATGTAATTTTTTGTTGAAATTGACAATAAGATAAGCTACTCGAGCCTAGGAAAAATTTTACAAGTTAGGATAAAAAAGTGGAAATAAATTTTTTGAAACTAGACACCGTACGATTAAATGTTTTCTCCACACTGCAAACTGCAATTTCAGGTTAGCCGTTTTTTTAAGGAACAAACTGAAAAAGGTAGGATTTTTTATCCAAACCTAACTTATTTGCAACCTCGCAAGTCAGGGTCTTCACCTCCGCGGAATTACTGATGGCTGCGGCAAAGACCCTGGTTGGAGCTGGTCACGTGACCCCCCAAACTCTGGGGGCTTCTGATAAATGCCCAATTTTACACTTAGAGAGGAGTGACACTGAATTTTTATTTCGGCAATCTTTGATTGAAGGATGTTTTTTCGTTGTCAAAATGTACTAAATACACGCATAAAAAAACCCAGATTTTGGGGGGTCACGTGACCAGCTCCAACCAGGGTCTTCGCCGCAGCCATCAGTAATTCCGTGGAGTTGAAGACCGCGGCTTGCGAGGTTGACTAATTTGGGGACTGGAGTTCCCCTTTAACATCTTAAAATTGATGTTCACTTCAAAAAAAAAACTCAAAGAAACGCATTCATTCCTGTTTGAAGGCCAAGGCATGATTTTAGACGTTCTGTATCTTTAGTGTTACATTTTTCTCAGATTTGTTACAGACAACAATTTTGCAAAAAAGAATGAATGTAAAAGTCAGTTTGAAGTTGGTCCATAGATACCGTGGAATATCAACAAAAGAAAATTAAATCAAGGGGTATGGGTACGCATTAAATGAGATCGCGAAATCTTTAACTTCTCTATGTCGCTGTATATCTGTAATTCAGTCAGAATAATGAGTTCTTCATGTGCCTGGAATGTAAACTAAGAGACTGGATGATAAAATATACGGAGGTAAATAAATTTTTCCATCTTTTAGGTAAAAACAACGTAGATGCGTAGTTAAACTCTGTTTTAGATATTTCTCGCAAAGTTTTTCAAAAGCATTTTAAAATGCTCTATAGAAAAGAAAAATTATTTTCCTATTGATAAAATAACCCTACTCACCAAGAAAAAGAATGACATTCTTTGCAGGATTGGTATTTGGTTCTAATCTAATGTTCTTTTTCACCAGTTCCAAATCATCTCGGAAATAATCATTTTCAACTTGTTTGTTGTAAATATCATCACTAGGACTGCTGTACACGTCTATATTACAAGACATGCAATGTTAGTGATTGTAGACGATGGCATGTTCTAAAACGTAGAGTGGACTAGATTTGGAAAACTCAAAATCAAAATATTTGCAATGAAGAGTCAAAATTGGGAAAATTATAGGTCGTTTTCAATCATGTGATCGTGGGTAAGTATGTCAAAAATGGCCGTGAAGAGCTCTTCAGTTGACTTCAACGATACTTTAAGACATAATAGCATGTATGATTCCTTTTTTATTCATTGCAGCATACGCCACTCAAATTAGAAAACTTGTGAACAAAATTCTTGGCTTGCTCATCATTTGGTTAGAAAATCACGTGATTGCAAACAACCTATTGAACTAACATATGCTATTTGATATATTGAATATTTGCGAAATAACCTGTCGGGGCTTTATTAATCACTCAACCATCTTATCTTACGTATTAGGTCTCATTTAATATTTTAAGTTACAGCAATTTTACTAACATGAGGCAGGACTGTCGTTAGTCAGGAGATGTGCCATTAATACGAGGGTGCTTTGTTTAGAAATTAGGCGCTGAACACAAGAACGCAAAATGTTTCTTGCATGATTTTTACTGTGAAATCAGCTGAGTTAAACGGTTAAACGGTCCGTTTTCGACTTTATTAATGGACAATATACGCTTTATACTGATTTTTTATTTACGTGAAACGAAGGAAATCAATCAACTCAACTAAAAAGAAATACTAATGTTAGTAAGATTGCCAACTTTGGGCGCGAAATGTTGAAAAACATGGAAAATATTTCCTTGAAAAGCTATCAAGTTTGGTATACTTTAGTATTCCGTGCGAAAATTGTAACTACTATAGTTACAAATTTTCGTACATAGTACAAAAATATACAAAATATATCAACTTCACAGGGCTATATATTTTCGTAGTTTACGTCATTTCACGACAAAATAGGCAATTTTACTAATTTTCACAAGTTCTTTTTGGGAATTTCATTTTCTTTGCCTAGATGAAAAACTAGTTTACTGCCCATTGCCCGTCATTTAACAGCAAACTTCACCACAAAGTTTAGCCACATCACAAGCTTAAATTTCACTTGGGTGAAAGGTGGGAATTTGTTGAAATTCTGATATTCTTTTGGTACTAGCACGCACTCTATCCCACTCATCGGATTTATCATGAAGACGCACATTAAAATTTTAGTATTGTACACGTCTGCCGGTCTATGAATAAATGGCTTTGTTTATCATACCCACAAAATGTCTCACGTAGGACACTATAGAATGGAATAACATATGGTATCACAGCAAAAATTCTTTTCTTATTTTAAAAGAAACAAACTTATTTCCAGGAAATTTTCTTGAAATACGAATTTTTTTCTTGGGAGAATAACAAGAAAATTTTCTTAATAAAAAATATAATTTAAGATAAATTTCTCAAAACAAGATTTTTGTTGATTAAAATAAGAAATATTTTCTTGAAATAACACATTATTTTCTTGAAACGAGAAAATGCTTTCTTGCTTCAATACAGCATTTTCTTAGAACAAGACTGTATTTTCTTGAAATAAGAAGCTAATTTCACATAAGAATCGATTTTCTCGTCTTTTAAGAAAATATTTTCTCATCATAAGATAATATTTTCTTATAAGAAAACAATTTTCTGAAATAAAAATTGAATAACTGGTTTAGAGTTAACGTATTTTTCTCCGAATATTTTTAAGCAAATGTGCAACATGGAGTACTTTAAATGATGCTAGACATTATATAGAGATTTTTGCTTTACGCAAGCAAACATATATAATTATTTTTCTATAATAACAACTAACAATAAACATATAGAACATTCACTGTAATTGTGTTAGTTGTCTATAAGACTTTAATGAGCTAAGAAAAATCAGCTTAATATTTTTTTTATGCTGCCAACCGGAAAATGAATAGTGGTGTAATGTCTTTTGGAACATTTGTCTCGACATATGAAATATTGAAGAACATTCATTCCGATTTCAAAATGCTTGGGATAGTCAAAATCCAGCAAATAAAACGTGGTAATGAATGCCACAGCTACTTCAAAAATTAAGTTTACAGTGGCCTTTGACAAAGTGCAATTGCCTACTGTGATGTATACCATCTCTTTATAAACAAGAACAGGTACATTTCCACCTTGCTTTCTCTTCCACGTGTCTGGGTCTTCGTGGGGCCTATATTGGGAATAGAAAATATGTACATCACTTCCTCTAACCAACAGGCTGTACCCAAACATTACTGTAAATATCTTGTTCATCTGATGAACCAGCTCTTGATTCGGTTGGTTTTTGACAGTTTTTGCTTTCTAAATACTGTTGGCAGGAATTTCATCCTATGGAAAACTTGAAGTTTCTTTAAGGCATTCTTCTGAATTCATTGCGATATGGTTGCCTTACTTTAAGGCACCATTCAATAGTTTTCCAAGCTCTTAATTGATGAATAATATTCTTCTTATTGCTAGGGTATATATCCTTGACGGCTTTATAGCAGAGTGCCCCTATATAATCCTCATCAGTAATTGCATTCTCTGGAAAACACACACATGACCTCTGCTTAGACTGTTTGTTTATTTATTTATTTAGCTTCGCCAACTAGGGTCGGTTCACCATAACAGCGCAAGCCAATTACTGCGGGCCTTTATTTATCTAACCCACTTTGTCAACTCCTTCTATCAATTTGGACTTTAATAAACTTAGCAATTGTTAGATTAGTATGTATTATTCTTTGAATTCGAAAGATTACAATATTATTGCACTATTTTGTCCACAAAGGGTAAAAACCTTTTTTTGTGAGTATAGTTGATTGAGCCTGTGATAGCAACACAATCACACACGTGGACTATACAACTAAAAGTGATCATGTACTATTACCTTCTAGAACTTCAGCGATGTCATTCACCTCCTTCTTAATCTTTTGAAATAATGTTTTCACTCCTTAATGTATTACGCTGTGGATGAGAAAACGAATAAAATGCGCAAATTCTGAATAAGTATATACACCACAAGGCTGAAATTATAATACAAAGCGTCAGCTCCATTGAACTAAAAACACCTAGAAGGCTACCTCCCTCTATCAGAACTTGCGCATAATTACCTCCAGATAGGCGTGTTTACGTAACGAGACATTCTCGCGAGACCATTTCAAGAGCAAGAATGCGAAAAAAGAAACTTTCATGTTCATCTGTGCCATCTTATACTGTTAAATATTGTACAAAAAAACTGGATTGAGCTGTCGTTGGCAGCCTAGGTTTGGAAAAACGTCTTTTCCCAACTTTCAGAAGAATTGTTTTGGAAAATAAGAGAGCAATCTAAGGAGATTGGCATAAATAGTTATGATTACACGGCAAGTCCACTCCTTGCTCCACTTTTTTCTCAAAAAAAGAAAAGTTTAACTTTGATTTTATGGAAGTTAATAAAAAATATTCAACTCTGGAGTTTCAGAAGAGGTTTTAATCATAAAAATAGTGCGGTATATGCATTTTCCGCCTTCTTAAACGATACTTTAGTCATATTGACTAAAATTTTTCGAATTTTAAAAAAGCCGTGTGTTTCTGTTGCGTGAAAAGACTGTGCATGACTTCATGAATATGCCATCAAATTTCCGGCCGTAGGTTGCGTTCCTGGCGTGTTTAGTTCAATCGTCAACTCTGAGCCCCAAGAGTGCACTGAAGCATTATGGGATTCCACTTGAGAGAAGTGCATTTCAATCTGTGTTTAAAATTTCAGCAATGAAATTGAGATAATCATTGATCAATTAAAAATCATTCTGTAAAATTCTAAATAAGTCAAATGATTAAATCATTCAATTCGTTCTTATAAATTTCTTTAGGAAAGGGCTCGGACTTTGCAAAGCACAGTTTATACTTCATTTTAAAAAATTTAACAGATCAAGAACAATTTGATATAAATAATATAATGGATGCATGTTGAAGCATTTAACATGTTTCCAAGGTTTCCCTTAATAATATATATTGACAGGGGCCGCGGAAGTATCTCAAAAGTGGGGGGGCACTGACCGAAAAGGGCATGTGAGTTTGCAGCTTACTGCATCATAAATTGCGACTTCTCATTGGTTAATTAAGTTACTGGGCGGACGTCCGCGAAGACAACCCCAATCGACAAACG
>JAOBYK010364464.1:0-16709 GCA_025434845.1 Phenganax subtilis | reverse complement strand
TAAGCACTTCCAAAACTTTAAAATTTGCATCTCGAACGGCCGCCATTTTGAAAAAACAATCGATTGCGTAACATTTTTCCAGAATACCGCTGATCATGATGAATTGCAAACTAGCGATTTTGCATGCAAAAATGCCAGGCGTGCTCTGAAAACTTAGTTTATTGTGGATTTCAGATAACTTTTCAATGAGCGGTTGCGAAGTTCGTTGCGAACTTGCCAATTACGTTTCCAAGTTCGGAAGTTGGCCGCGAATTTCACAACAAACTTCGCAAGTTCCCTTTCAATGAACGAAGTTGATTTATTTACATTGAGTCAGGCAGTTCCTAATAATATATCAATGGAATATTTGTTATCACTTATTAATAATCTCATAAAGGCTCGTAACTAATAAACAAACAGACAAAAATTTATTTGACAACAGATCTCGTTCCGTTGGAATTTTTGAATGCAAGTTTTGCTATCGATTACCGGCTTGTTTCAGGGCGAAATTTGAAACTGTTTGAGACCACAACAAGTGATCGCTTTTTGCTATGATTTAAGCCATGAATTCATTCAGTTGGCAAGGCAAACCCTTGCCAATTTACGTACGAGAAGAGATTGTTGAGAAGTTTTTGAGTAATTATTCGGTCGCTACAATTGCAAAAGAACTTCGCCTGCCGCATAAATCGGTATCCAACATTGTAGACGCCTGGTTGACGAGACCAACCATAGAGCCTAAAGTTGGAGGCAACAAATTTAGAACTGCGCGTACGGATGATGTTGTAGCTTGCACAGAATTCCTTAAGCAAAATACTCCATCAACATACGCTAAAGAAATTCAACGACAGTTGGTCGCTGATGGCATATGCCTTCCCGAGAATATCCCAAGCCGGTCTTCTATAAGCCGAATTCTTACTGACGATCTAGGATATTCGTACAAAAAGATTAGCCAAATAGCACGCGAAACAGAGCGAGAGGATGTTATTGAAAAATTGTCTCTTTACCTGGCTGCGATTTCAGGAGTAACTTCAAACCGGCTCCACTTCTTCGATGAAAGTTCAGTTCGTGTCACTAGTGGTAACCGAACTAGAGGCCATAGTGCAGTTGGACAACCCGCAATTGAAGTGCACAGATACGCATCGAACGCGACTTACACCGTAAACTTACTTCACAGCGTAAACGGAGTCTCGCATTCTAACATTATTCGAGGGGCATCAAATGGTTTAGAATTACTCAACTTTTTTGATGAGGCCCTTGAACAGGAAGACATTTTTGGGAACCCGGTCATTAAGCATGACGATATCGTCGTAATGGACAACTGTGGTTTTCACCACGCCAATCACGTTGAAGAAAACTTACGACGTGTGCTACAAGATAGAAATGTTAAACTAATTTTTCAACCTCCCTATCACCCATGTTACAACACATGCGAGTATTGTTTCAACTTCATGAAAGCCGTCTTGCGTAGATATCCGAAGTACACGGAAATGTATACCGAATTGTGCATAGCTGACGCATTGACAATGATAACAACTGGTTTTTCGCGGCGTATTTTTAAATATTGCGGATACTTGTAACCATTGTTTACTTAACTGTTTTACACTTGATATTTTGTTGCACAATATTACTGCATATACGCTAACAAACATACATTTTGTTCAGTCATATGATCTTCACGTAACAACACAATGCACTAATAAATAATAAACAGCTGAGCCAATATCAACATTAAATCAGAACATTATAAACATGAATGAATGTAATTAGTATATTTATCTAAGACCGGCACCCGAGCTATTTTTTGTTGTCAAGCTTTCCTTGAAAGATTATAAATGCTTGGTTTACGTTGAAAATTGATAAGTTCTACCTTGAAGTGACTGATGAGCCTTTCCAAAATCCCACGCCAGCTTTGTACAACAGGCCTCGTGGAAAACGTGCACACGAGCAAGTAAAAGTTGTCAAGGAAAACTTGCTGGTCTGTATGCGGCTTTATAATAAGTATAAATAGACAAGGTGCTTCATCTTAGAGCCTCCTATCGTTAAACATACAGCTAAATATCGCTCCAAACTATGCGAATAAAATTCTAACCAGACGCAAATGGCAAGCTCATGTAACTAGCCTTGCATGTCACTGTTCGAGAACTGAGTAACCGATGACAACAACGATAAACCTTCAGCCTCGTACGTACTGTCATAGTTCTGTTGTGTTGCATTGTGTTCGTGGGACTGTGAGGCCGACGGTAAAGTTGAGCGAGACTCTAATAATCGCATGTCTTCACGGTAGGCTGTAAACGAAGCTGGTGTACCTGACCATTGTCCCAAAGCAGAGTAAGCATTGGAAGCGGGTAAATGTTGTCCATCATACGCTGGACTCTGATAATAACTTGCCTGACTTGTACCTGGGAAGATCATCTGAGACTGAGATGGAAGTGAAAAACGATTTTGATAAAAGCCTTGAGTAGCTAGAAAATTTTGATTCAACTGATCAAGCAGATTTCCTTCGTCCAAACGTGTAGCTCTGCCCTTGAAAAAGCTGACCCGTTCAGCGCATCTACGACCTCGACTTTGTCTCGATATTCTTTTTAGATTCTTCTTGGAATTGTAGAATTTTCTATTATCATCGCTGCTTGAATCAGAACTACATTCGCTTTCCGAATCTGATTCGCTTGACGAACTGAAACATTCCTTACTTGCTTTTTTACTCTTTCGTTTGTTTTTGAAGACGAGCTTTCGTGATTTACCTGGTTTTCTTTGCTTGTCAATTCTGCTTGAAGAAACGCCACTCACGTCGTTATTTTTATTATGATTATTGACAGTGTTATTGTTACTGTTTTCTGGCGATACACTCATTGTGAGGTTTAGGTTTATTGCATTTTTTTCATTGTCGCAATGCGATTGTTCATACTGCTGAATGCCTTGCACAGCTACCTCGCCCACTTCATGTTCTAGGGTTTGTTTACATTTATGCAAAGATATTCTTAGTTGCTCCGCGTCGTTCGTCGTTTTAACCGGAATTTTCCCATTATAGAATTTTCTCAATATACGAATGTCCCGCAACAGTTTTTGCTTGTTTAATTTGTAGGACGGGTCGACTTTCATCATGCGCGGCGTTAATTCTTTAAGGAACTGATGCTCACTTTGTGATACAAAGTCTTTTATACCACTAAGTTGTTCCTGATGAGATTTGATGTCATCGCGCTTTTTTTTTATTGCTGTTTTTAGCTGGCTCATTTCAGAAAAGTATTCAGGATGCTTCTCGCGTAAGCCACAGTACGTGTATGAGTTACACTTCTGCAATTTGCAAGGTTGATTCACCTGATTGCGGTGGCCACGATGATGACAATTGCCACATGTTACTTTCGCAGTTGCAATAGCAGGCAAGGCCGGAACGTTGATATCCATGGAATCTAAATTTACATGCAACTCGGACAACGATTGCTCGTCTTCTTCGATTTGCTTCTCAATCTGTAAACGCCGGTTTAATAAAGCCCGCTGAGCGCTCTCATTATTGACATCATTTTCATTTTCAACGTTATTTCCCGTACTGCTATTGTCCTGCAAGACATTCAATAATTAAATAATAAAAGAACCGATTTAAATTTGACCTATAGCTTATATGGTATACACAAAAAGTGCATATATGCTTACAATAATACACGAACCAAGAATAATTTACATGAAATGCGGTGTCATAGTGAAGAACAACATAATGCGATATGTAGCGATATATTTTACATAATACATGCAAAAAATACTTCAAAATAAATATTAATCTAATAAATAAACTCTGGCAATCTCTCACCTTTTCTTTTTCAACATAGTCAATTTGCATCGTTCGAACTTTCAAGTTTAGGGGAGACTCATCATTCAGCAACTTTAAGTGATATTCGAAAACCTTTCGCGACCCCAATGGCAGTTCCACATCAGCGAATAACGCATCTACATTCGCTGGACTAAGCAGCTTCAGAGATAGTCTCGATGTAAAATTATTTGCCACTAACACTTCCCTAATTTTCGTGGAACTTTCTTCTCCTATCTTTGATGTAAAAGTCGCGATAAATTCATTCAACTCGTTCATCGTGTCAAACTCTGCTTAGTTTACTGTGCTACTAAGTTGCCAACTTTGCGGTTTGCACAAAATTCCGGAAGTTACGAACTGCGTTGCAACATTTATTAATACCAGTAACTGATATTAATATTATAATAAATATTCCATTGTTCGAATTATTGTAACTTTTAGACTACTGAAGAACTTTAGAAATTTATTTAGTATTTATGTATGTTCTCAATAAAGTCTTTTATTTTATTGTCTATGTTCTCATAACGTACTATCAACTTTGAACATTGAGAATGAACTTGCGAACTTCGTAGTGAAGTTTGCGGCCAACTTCCGAAATTGGCAACGTATTTGGGAAGTTCGCAACGAAATTCGCAACCGCTCATTGAAAAGTTATCTGAAATCCACAATAAGACTTGAAAAAGTCGAAAATTTTTGAGTCAAAATCAACTCTTAAACTAAGTTTTCAGGAATAAACAAGTCGAAAAGCCAGTGACCTTGAGTGACCTTGACCTTGAAATTTAAGTCTTGATTTTGTTCTGAAAATGAAGTTTCAGGAATAAAAAAGTCGAAAAGCCAGTGACCTTGAGTGACCTTGACCTTGAGATTTTCAGACTAAACTTAGTCTGAAAAGATCTTTTCAGGAATAAAATTTTTTTTTTAAATTATTGCATTCGTTTTTTTGTCAAATTCTTGTTCTGAAAAGGTCTTTTCAGACACTTATTTGTCTAAATTAATTTTTGGAAATTAGTAGTAATTACTATTACAGAGTAGTTATAATAGTACAGATTGTGCCTGAAATCATGATTTCAGGAGCGAATCGAGCGAAACGAGATGGGTGAGTAGGATCATGATTTTGGGGCGCAATCGGTACTATTATAACTACTGTCCTGGTGCACTTCCCAAGATCTATATTTTTCCTCACTTTCCATGTCAATATCTAAGAAACTGCGTGTTTTCTTCTTGCAAAGATGAAATGGCAATATGGTGGTTTCTGGTGCTTGCAATGATCTTCCACCTTTCTTGGTAAGTCTATGCTTTGGTTGCTGTTCATCATGGCCAGTTTTGCCTTCCTTTTGGATTGCAATTCCACCAAGTATATGAGTTCATTTTTCAGCCAAGTCATTGTTGTCAAACACAAGGCTTGTAAGTTTTCCTTTAATGATGTTTTTAGGAATGTTGCTATCTGATGTCACAGCAAGTTTTCTAAGTATGGGCGGCCGTTACCACCAAAAATAATAAAGAACGTAAATATCATGAACAAATGTTGAATGATTCAACAAAAACGCAAATGGCTTAACAAGTTGTAAAATGAGATAATACTTGCACGCTAAATGACATACGCAGAACCAAAGTGGCGTAGCTAAACATCCAATTGACCAACACACTCTGATTAAATTTATCAAACAAATGTAAAATCATTCAGTGAGTTGCAAAATGCTGCAGACACTTGTAGAATGCGACAGCCCCCAAGTCTTAATTTGTCTGAAGATCTCAATTTATACAGCCACTTTTGAAATAGCTAGTTTTCAAATAGCTTGTTTTCAAATGGCTGATTTTCAAATAACTAGTTTTAAATAGCTTGTTTTCAAATAGATAGTTTTCAAATAGGTAGTTCTGAAGTAGCTTGTCTTGAAATAGCTAGTTTTCAAATAGCTAGTTTTCAAATAGGTAGTTCTGAAGTAGCTTGTCTTCAAATAGCTAGTTTTCAAATAGCTTGTTTTCAAATAGCTAATTTTCAAATAGCTAGTTTTAAATAGCTTGTTTTCAAATAGCTAGTTGTCAAATAGGTAGTTCTGAAATAGCTTGTTTTCAAATAGCTAGTTTTGAAATAGCTTGTTTTTAAGTGGTAGTCGGCCAGCCGGGCTTGCGAAAAAGGCTTCAAAAAAAGTTCGATGGCATTTTTTTGTTAGAAGCTGGTAACTGCGCTAGATAGTTTAGGCTGAGGTAAAAGTGTTTTGGGGGGTTACCACGCTTGTTTTGGAGTTTTAAAGCAAAATTTCGGTATTTTCTCAGCGCTTGGGGAACAGCCTGTTTGCAGGCAATTTTACTCATGAAATCTTGACCGGGGTTTTCCTTTTGAGATGGTTAGCATGAGATGGACGCTGATTGGCCGTTGGAGATATCCTTAGCCAATCACGAAGTGACACTGCAAATAGCTGCGGCGACGAGTCACATTCTTTTAACACGTATGAAGGAGGACAACACAATTCGGTGATAACATAGTGTCAATGGTGTATTGAGAAACTGTTATTCCAGTAGAAACAAAGTTATTCGAGTGGAAAAGGAAAAGAGTATCAAGATAAAGAAGAAGAGTAAAGAAAATCTAATTTGCACAGCATTTATCGGTGAAACAAAAGAAAACAAAAAACTTATTGCAGTGAAACTACTGAGTAGTCATGCTATCGTGCTGTATTTATAGATTTCCAACTTTTGTCGTGTTTGTATTTGTTTAGAAATTAGTTTTGCTGTATTGTTTTAAGATTATGTAATCACTTTATTACTCTATTTAACCACTGCAACTACCCGTATATATAAAGTAAATGGTTATACATGGATCATTAAAGTTCGAAACGTAGGTCCTTTACTTTGTTTCCAGTGGTAACTTTGTTAGAAAGAAGCCAATTTGAAAAAAGTATGTTTTCTGTGCCGCAAAGGAGACTTACACCATTTCCCTGTTGCGAGGAAAAATTGCATAAATGATATCAAATGATGTGGCATCTCGTTCCATCATCAAAGAACAACAATGAAGTACTTCCACAAAATGGACAAGATATTTCCCAGTTTACAATTGTACCACAAGTGCTACTATAACTTTACCGACAAAGGAAAAGTTGACTGACTTAGAAAGAAGCATGAAAGCAGCACCAAAATTTCTGAAAGAGAAACATTGGGGAAAGAACAAGTAAACCATCGTGAAGTAGCAGTCGGGATATGCTATTTATTGGAATATTTTGCCAGGACGAGAATGTTAATGCATAACGTATCCACGGTGGAACTTTCAAGAAAAATCATTATTTTATCACAATCTGACTTGTTTATGGGTGTACGGACAGCAAATGTTAGTGACCTGGTGGCATCTGAAGGAAACTACCCCTTAATGTGCTGGGTTGACTTACAAAGGAAAATCAGCCAAACCAACAAACAAGATATCCAGATCGATGCTTGGACAAAGTACGTGCTAATAGGGTACATGGGTTTGCCCAGTATTACATGGGATGTGTTTGGTCTCAAAATGCCGACTCTTGGTAGTTGGGAAACGTGGATGTTCCTCAAAGTACCAATCAAGAATGAACTCTAGTCTTATGATGATGAGAAAAAAAGCTGGGTGCGCAAGCAAGTTGTGCTCGGGCAGCTCGGCCAATGAATGAACCACAAGCTCATGAATAAGTTGATTACCCAAGTGCAAAGTCAGGACTGGCAGTGGTACAGCAACTCACAACTAACGTGGAAGATGAGGAGGTGATGGAATTTGTCCGCTTCAGGATAATATTTTGCAACAACCAGACTCCATAGTGCAGTACATACTAGAAATGAGTTAGAAAAAACTATAGGCCACAATTCTTGGATGCAGTCTGGTCTTACATTATAATAAGGAAAAACCCCAGCAAGATGCACATCACAAATATTATGTAGCGTCGCTACTTGAATAAAAGAAAACACTGTAAGTACTGCTTTGATTTTTGCAAATGTAGGCGCACGTAGCCGCATAGTCGCTTAGATCACATTAAATGATAATGCAGCAACAACAAACTATCGCTGCATTTAAAATGTAAATAAGACATGTTGGTGAACTGATGAAGCATTTCACTTGGGATAATAACTTCTAGTACGAGTAATTTGGGTCAAAACATGCCTATAGACAAGAATTATTTCGTACGCCGCCGTTCGGTAAAGTGTGCGACTGTGCCTTTGTTTACTTTGTGATTCTGATCAACGGCACTAATTCATTTTATTTGACCAAAAAGAAACCTTAACTTATTAGCGGCGACCAATGAAAATCATTTATTAGTTGCGTAGCAGCAAAACGTTCTAAAAAAATGTAGAAAAATGACGATTCACACCTGCGTCTGCAGGTTATATTATTGCTCAAAAAACACGAAAGTTCTACAACTAAAAATCCGATTTTCGCGTGGTATCCCCCCAAACCTTTAAAACTACGCATATTCGACTTCATCTATCGCAGTTACCAGCTTCTAACAAAAAAATGCCATCGAACGAAATATTTCACCAGCCTGGCCGGCCAACTATAGGTAGTTCTGAAATAGCGTTATAAATGCGACATTGTATTTATCGTGGGGGATGGCTGTTGTTACTAAATATTAACTCTTTGTGAAAACAAATTATTGTCAACCAATATTTTTAAGACATGAAGTTCATGGTACGCGAAAATTTGCAGCACCATTTCGTAAAGCATCACAAACGAAGAACAAGGTTGGAGAATTCTGGCAGTTTGCTAACCGTTTAACCGCTGGTAACAATGTAGGTATTTTTCAGAACTTGCTGCATATCATATTTTTAAACAATAGTTATGAATAACAAAATATGGAATATTGTATTGCAGAATTTGAACTTGTGATTGGGCCGTGTGGCCGAGTGCACTACACTAGTGCCTGTTGCTGCTTCGAAAAATGGCGAGAGATTCTTGAATATGATACATTATGTTTATAAACCCTGTGTACACTAAAGTGCCGGGCTTTAGGAATCGTATTGCATTGTCTTTAATATACAATGAGTAATGATCAAACCAGCAAACCGATTTATTTAGAGTGCAGACAACATCCCTTCGACATCAAGACATACTATACGACAACTAATTGACCAGCTTAACAATCAATTCAGCAAAACAGAAAACCAACCTCAAAACGTGCGACAGAAATCTTCTTCATTAACAGCTACCCCTCTTGTCAATAATCAAGCCGTTTCTGAACACTGTCGATTATTTAGTAGGCAAGCCGTGCGTATTTTTTTATTTTTTTCGTTTCAGCACCAGCATATGGGTTGGATTAATTATGGCAAAAAATTGCCAGAAAATTAAAACAAGGCGGGGTAAAAAATCAAATTTAGTGCATAATGTTAACTGTATGCATGCATACTGCAGCGAATTAGGCCGTATGAAAGACGACATGGAAAGAGCAGAACTGCAACCAAAGGTATGTAGAGATTCTGTGTATATCTTATTTTTGTGAGGTAGTGATGGTGTTTATGTGATACTGATTATTCAACTAGTTCAGGCAATCGACATTCATAACGATATTTATGATGAAACAATTACATCCTTGCCACAACTAGTTGTCGTCATTGTAAATAGTAATGCATAATAGATATAAGATTAATTTGTTAATGCATTTAGGCAGAACTGTCACAACGTCAATATTTTGTTTGGCAAGAAAAGATCAGACGCAAGTTCCCTCGGCACCTGAAAAGATGGAACTGCATGACAACGGTTTGGGAGAAAAGCGCATTTCATTTCTATTCGCAGCATCAAGTGCTGAAGTAAAAGAAGTTTTATACCGGTACGGATACGATAATTTTAAACATGCAAGATCATTTCCACAAAATGATAACTGGTTATACTATGATATGCTCTATTCTTTCATAGACACTACCCAGTTTTGAAACATGTTGGGGGCATGCAACTTCTTTTTTCAAAAGAATCTACGTGAAGAGAGCTACATGTGGTTTCCCATGGCTGCTGTAGTGCCGAACAGCTTAAATGCTTTCGTACTGGTCATATGTATATCCGACCACTGCAAAAGAACATACCACTTGAAAGAAGCAACAATACAGATGTGTGCAATCTGAAGAGTGTCTTTCATGTCGTGAATTGATTGCTATTAGTGAAATGCAGCAACATTTAAAACAATGTAACAGTGTATGCAAATTACAATTACTAAACACAGTAGCATTGTGCATGGATTATCAGAAGAATTAACATACTTTTCCACCTATAGAGTGATAGCGATTCTGAACAAGAATATGATCAACAAAGCCACGATAAAAACCAACAGTGAGTTGGAATTGCTTGTAAAACTTTTGGGCTGAGCTTCTATTCATCGAAAAAACAAGTTGCATTGGTGATTGCGCATGGAAACTCTGAACCATCCAAATTCCTTATTGCAGAGTACATGAAAAGTCTACGAAAAATTTTAAGCATGAGTAAAAATGTTCAGCCGGGCATGAAGGCATTTAAATGTTGTTACATTCGCCGCCTAACATTTGTCACTTGCCAGTTTTGCCAGACAATTGGATAATTTTACATTAAACAGATGCCCATATTCGATGTACACTTTTTGTGTTTTTTGTGTAAGTTTGTGTGATTTAGCGAATTTGACCAGCTCGTGTACAGACGTGTTCTCGGTGATGTCATGATCTCGAAATAACCACGTGATAAAGCTTCTTCTTGAAATACTCAACTCTTCACCATTTTCCACACAAATCAACATTTTTTTAAAACGATTGAGTTTATTATAAGAAAACGTATGATGAGTAGAAATTCTTTCATATCCCATGTAGTCGTAGCTTATAAAAGGTATTTTATACAAGTTTAGACAAACACAACATGTAATACTAACTTTTTTGTAAAATATATTTTCTGTGTCCACAAACACATAGAGGAAATTGCTCTATTTTTTTATTAAAAAGAAAATCTAAAATTTTAATCATTTTTTTAATCAACAATCACAATCACAACTTCTTCCATGATGAAATCGTAAACAATGAACCCGAAAATTTTTTGACAAAAAGTCGAGATGTTTTATTCTCCAATGACCAAAACGTAGAGTATGAATATTATCTGGAAGAGTAAATCGCTTATCATCGTGACTGTCTAGAGCCAACTTATCGATTTCTACGGAGTAAACCTTGTGACAAAAACTTTGAAAGGTGTGTACGTTTCTTCTAATCATAGTTCCTTCGAAGAGACAATCTTTATAATTTTGGTGAGTAAGCTCGTGTTCTATCACAGCTTTTTGAATACCTTTACAAACACGTTTTTCCTTATTATCTCCCAAAAGGAGACTATAACATTTAGGTCAAAGTCCTACAAATTCCTTAATAATGTTTCCACTCATTTCGTCTTTCATTTTTTCGAACACTAGTTTATTGACTCCAACCTCAATTTCACTTTGCTTAATTTGTTCCAACTCTGGGTTCATATTACTCGTGTCAAAATACTCTTCAACATCTGGCGCAATATCTTTATAAAAGTCTTGTGTGCTTATTTCCACAATGAGGCTATCAGTGTCACTCATTAAAAGAGTACACTTATTTTTATATTTTTTCTTGAGGTAATTATAATAAAATTCAAACAACAGTGCCTTGGAGATATCTAAAATAGTAATTCCGATGTAGATGGGCTTATTCAGTTCTACTTCCTCTTGATGAAGAAGTAATATAACCAAATCTTGATTCACTTCTTTATGATCTTTTACATTATTTTTTTGAATATTTTTCTCAAACTCTTCTGGTTTCGTGCACAACTTTACGTTACATCGATCTCTAACGTTTTCTATCGTTTTTCCATAAATGGAGTTATTGAGTAATTTAAAGAAATCTTTATCAGCAGAATTCGGGCTGTGTTGTCTTAAACTCGTGTTTTTTGTATAAAAGGAGCTAGAAAAGGTTTTTGTTTAAACTTTATTCCTCCATGAACACCCATTAATTCTAATCCTAATTCCAAGTACTTTTTTAAGGTAAAGTAATGAATCCAATAGTGACATTTTCGTCAAGCTCCCTCATAAGTTTAGCTTGCTTCGTAGGTGCTAAAGGAAGATCTTTAAAATAGTCGTGTAAATTTTTAGGTACTTTTAGATCGACATTGAGGAAGCATCCTTCACCTTCTTGATCACAAATATCTTTCCAATGTTCGACTTCTTCTTCTGTCATCCATTTAAAGTCTGCATTAGGTAGTGGATAACTCATGGCCGTGCCATACATATTATTCATGTCTAAGTAGATAATAAACTTAGATTCGTTCTTAGGATCAAAGCCTTTTATGTACTTATTAT
The DNA here is from genome assembly GCA_025434845.1 of Phenganax subtilis. Taxonomy (NCBI): domain Eukaryota; kingdom Metazoa; phylum Cnidaria; class Anthozoa; order Malacalcyonacea; family Clavulariidae; genus Phenganax; species Phenganax subtilis. The sequence continues at coordinate 4,664 of JAOBYK010364464.1, read as the reverse complement.
TAGCTTTACTGTATTTTTTACTAATGACACTTACACCACCACGTTTAGCCTCTTCGCGACAAAAATGTTGATCACCATCTGTAAAAAGTTAAAGGTTTATTTGGGTTTCTTTTAACATGGCTTCCCAACTAAGACCTGGAGCTGAGTAATACCATGCTGGATCGAGCTTCATATTTTTTAAAAACGTACTTCTATAATTTTCTATGACATCGGTTAAATGAGCAAGGTCCGTTTTTAAGTAAAGTTTTTGATAGTCGTTTAAGTTTTTACATTTAAATTTTTTAAATATCATTTGGGCATATTTGTAGTCTTGTTCGGAAATACCTTCTCCTTTTAGGATAGAGTAAAACTCTTTTTTTGGAGGAAGACGTGTTTCTTGTAACTTTATAATATCGTCCATGTAATCGTATGGATAGACCCCTTTTCTTGTTAAAAGTTCCCAGCGAGTTGGGAACATTTATTTCAACACGATGTGATCTTTATGTGTTAAAGTTTTTGTTAATTGATCGAGTCCACTACTGCGATGTCTAAAACTGTCAACAAATGTTATTTCTCTTTTTACTTCTATAATATCATAAGCTCCATTGGGTAGTATTTTTAATTTTTCATCCACGGTTATTTTTTTAGAGAAATTTATAAAGTTTTCCGTGTTTTTGGCGATACATTTTAAGTTTGTTTTATCATAGCCTAATTTATCGATAAAAAAGTGAGAGTCGTACTTACTCATGTTATGAGCAAAGATAGGATAAAAGTTTGAGAGTTTTTTTGCTTGAAGATTACAACTTTCATGGGAGGCTCCTCTATACTTTCCCGTAAAGTGACAATGATCTCTTACTTTTCTTTTAACAAGTTCTTTTCCACAATAACAACATGTTGTTTCAGATAAAAATGTTTCTTCGTCTTGACGAGTCATGGATAAACTCTCATCTTTCTTTTCTACACAATGATAAATTTCTTTTACGATACTTTCTAGATCTTTTACAAAACTCAAAACAAGATCATCCGTGTCTAAAATAGTTTTTATGATTTTATAATTTTTAACATTGTGTATTTTCTTCACTTGATCTGAAAATGTAACTAAGATACCATACGCTGAAAGCTCGTGATGTTGATATTTCGTGGTGTATTCCCCTTTTTTCTCATTTATTTTTTTAACAAGACATTCAAAGTCGTATACAATACAAAAAGGAAGTTTGTTCATTTTCATGAAGGACTTAAAGTAAACATGTTTGTCTTTTTCTTTTGGTAGCTTCATTTGACAAGTTGAGAATTTCCTACATAGTCTTTCATGATTTATAAACTTCTTTTTAGAAAATGGATTAAAACAATAATCACAAACTTCTATGGCTCCATCATGTTTTGAAAGACTACTACTACATAATCTACATAGATTTTCCTATTGTTTGAAAGCATGACGCAGAACGTCATGCTCGAATGAGGTAATGTATGAGAGTATTTAAGCAGGCTTTCTACACAATGATACCATTGACGTCGTTGGCAGCATAACCCACAATACACTGAGTTAATTTTACAAGCTATGGGGGGACTAGTAAAACAAAAGCAAGCAGTTAATGCACTATATATGATATTAATAATTTTTGTTTGATCTCTCTTCCTCTTTGGCTATGCCAAGGCGGTCAAGGAACTCATAGAAAAACCAACGACATCTGCTTCACGTGCGGATACAGAGGTCACTGGAGCAAGGAGTGTAATGTGCAATACAGTAGACGACAAGGGGGTCCTGGCCCCTACAGTTCATACTTTGGAAAACACAGGTCCACACATCAGAGACTTAACGCAGAACAGACTGGAAAGTGACTAAAGCAAATTATCGCAGGATGAAAACCGTGTGTTAGAGGTACAGTTCAAACAAAAGGGTGAATTAAGTGTCAATACGGAGGCTGTTGTTCATGTTCAACAACCTAAGGTTTGCCAAGTAAGGGGTAGACTTAAACAACATATAAAATTTTGGGAAAAGATTGAAGCTCTGGAATACATATCAAGCATAATACGAGAGGGGTATAAGATACCGTTTAAGATTGAACCACCCTACCTAGTTCAGAGGAACAACAAATCGGCTTATTTACACCAATAATTTGTTAATGATGCAATAGCAGAATTACTGGAAGGAAACAGAATAACTGAAGTCTCATGTAGAGAAAAAGTGCATGTAGTTAGTCCACTTTCGGTTTCAGTCCAACCTTCGGGAAAGAAAATACTGATTTTAGACTTAAGAGCTGTGAACAGATGCATTTGGAAAAAGAAAGTAAAATTTGAAGACCATAGAAAGGCTTTACAGTATTTCATGTTGAATGGATTCATGACAAAGTTTGACTTAAAGAGTGGATACCACCACGTAGACATATTTTCGGAACACCGTAAATATTTAGGGTTTTCGTGGGCATTTTCTGAAGGCAAACAAAGATATTTCATGTTTAATGTTTTACCCTTTGGACTGTCCACTGCTCCATATATATTTACAAAACTGTTGCGCCCGTTGATTAAACTTTGGCGGTGTAGGGGATTACACTCTCTGGTATATTTAGATGATGGTCTTAACTTCGAACAACCATACAATAGAGCCGAGTATGCCAGCCATCATATTGGGGGAGATTTACATGCGACGGGGTTCATTGTAGTAGAGGAAAAAGCGTCTGGGAGCCAACCCAAGTGATGGAATGGCTAGGCATTAGTTGGAATGCAATAGAGGGTCATATATCGATCAGTAACAAACGCATTAATAAAGCTTCTCAGTTACTTCAAAATGCCTTTGCACATCCTGTCATAACAGCTCGTGAGCTGGCAAGGATAGTCGGGTCTATTATTTCTATGAGTCCTGTTTTAGGACGACTCACGAGAATAATGAGTCGACACTGTCAAATTACAGTAGCAGCAGCAGATGACTGGGATACTAAGCACCCTCTAGACCAATTTTGCCTTTCAGAAATACGATTTTGGAAGGAAAATTTGCACCGAGTTAACAAAAAATTGTGCTTCAACAAGCCAGCTTACAACAAAATAATTTATTCAGATGCTAGTGAATATGCCTGTGGAGCACTTGTAAAAGGCGACACCCAGCTCGTTTGTTACAAAATGTTTACATCAGAAGAGGCTGAAGCCAGCTCTACTCAGCGAGAATTGAATGCCATTTTATATAGCCTATCAGCTTTTGGGGCAAACGTATACAATTCGCATATAAAATGGTTCACAGATAATCAAGCTGCAGCGAAAATCGTCGAAGTGGGTAGTATGAAGTTGAATTTTGCAAGCTTTAGCATAGAAAATTTTTTCACATTGCCTCAATCACAACATTGATCTTTTTATCGAATGGATTCTGAGAGCACTTAACTTACAAGCGGATTATATTAGCAAAATTTGGGATTCTGATGACTGGCAAATCACGGACCAACTTTTTCATGAATTAGATAGTATGTGGGGACCGCATAAAATTGACTGTTTCGCCTCTTTTTACAATAAGAAAATAGAAAGGTTTTTCTCTCGGTTTTGGAACCCAGGATCGATCGGAGTTGATGCGTTCTTTCAGTCTTGGACTGGTGAAAATTGTTTGGTAGTGCCACCGGTGAACATTATTATGCAAATACTAGAGTATATGAGCACAGAAAAAACTGTAGGGACGTTGATTGTCCCTTCACGGCCTTCCGCCGTATATTGGCCAATACTATGGCAACATTATAGAGCTAATATCTTAGACAATAAGAGTTACAGAGGATGCGATTGCTGCATTCATGGCAGAAACAAAAAATCGATAATAGGTTTGACGGAATGGGAAGGATATATAATTGCTATACGAATGTCTTTTGCGTAAATAAGTGTGTGTCAAAAGTTTAAAATGTAAAAAAAAAATTAGAAAGAAAAGAAGAGTAAATACATGGAGAGAAGACTAATTGGGAGAGTCTATAGCAAGGGCATAGACACACTTGCACCGAGGGGCATTAAGATTCTCAGACTGAGGAGTCAGAGAAGAGCTGATGGGCAGAAACACTGACTGAAAGGACAACTGAAAGATTTGACTCTGCTTATATGTTAAATAACAGTACAGTTACCGATTTAATGAATACTACATTTAATTATCTTTTAGGCATTATTATGTTCAAGAGTGTGGCAGTCAATTTCTGTCACGTCAGCAAGAAAATTGATAATACAATGTTTTAAGTCAAGGGCAGACTCAACCGTCAAGAGATACATTAAATAAGTGGTTTCATTTTTGCAGTTCCAATCAGTCAACGGAAAGTCGTGCAGCATTCCTGCAACTATAGAGCACTTGTCTTTATATTTGTCATTTTTGTTTGGTAAACATAAAGTAGAAGCAGTATCTATGGCATATGCTGCACTAAATTGGATTCACGGTATACTTCCAATGCAACAAAACCCATTAGACTCTTCCCTTTGCAAAAATTTGGTCGAAGCTGAGAGGAGACACAGATAACAACCGATCACGAAGAAAGAACCAGTGACAGTAGCGATGATCAAAAAGATTGTACAACGTTTTGGAAGAAATGACGCTAATCTTGAAGATTTAAGATGTGCTACGATGTGCGTGATAGCTTTTGCTGGATTGTTTTGTTCTATGGAACTCCTTGACATTAGAGTTCGCGACATCAAGAATTTCGAAGATCATTTTGTAGTCAATATACCACAGAGTA
>JAOBYK010364353.1:0-16710 GCA_025434845.1 Phenganax subtilis | reverse complement strand
GTTGCTTTACATACTGTTCAATTATTCATCATTTTGCGGGTTTATTCAAATATGTATTGGGTTTGAACATGGAATCGATCAGCATCTGCCGCGCGTAGAAACTGAAAGCCAAAGTGCCAGGGACGTTGTCTCTGAGCTTTTACAAAGGCTATTTAGTGCACGCAATACTATCACCCAGAAAGCGATTGTTCGTATGCCTTGGCCGACCCCTATGCTCACATTGAAGACTAGAGATAGAAGCTTTCAGTAGTCTTGGTTCACAAACAAAGACTGGTTGTACGCTAGTGTGGAGAAGCAGCGGTTATTTTGCTGACTGTGTTTGTTATTCCGTCCAAAATCTATATCATAGACACGCAAGGGTTATAGTAACATGCACCACTTACTGGGCGACTGCCAGAAACATGATGAGCTAATTGCTCATATTTGTTGTGTAAATATGAATATATTAGAGTCCGAAAATGCCGTATCCGGCAATCTAAAGACTTTTAAATTTGAAAATTTTCTCACTCGGCGCCAACCATGGTGGCACCGAGTGAGTGTACTCAGTATAGCACAACAAATCAGTTTTTCCTAGCTACGCCACTGAAAAATAACATGTGTAAACCTGCCTCCTGCACAGCAACTCAGTGGCCAGATATTAAAACATGTTGTAGGGAATAGACCAGTATATATTCGAGCCGTGGAAAAGCTATTATCTGAGGTATGTGAAATTTTCAATTTGAGCTCTATCAAAAGCCAATCTGCTCAAGTAATTACACTAGCCTTCTCCCTAATAGGCAGTAGTGAGAAGTCTTAAAGGAGATTTACTAGTAAGCCACCACTTTAGGTAGTATGTCATAGATCTATGTATGATAATATTAGAAAAACAAATATACAGTATAATATATTAAGGTGTGTATGTATTTAAAGATTGGCATAGTTTTGAAAAAGTATGTTTGTTCTTAAAGATTCAACCTGGAAATGAAGAATCAGAATGTCTTGAAATAAACAAATATTTTCATGACTTTGAACGAGGTTGATGGCTTTTTTTCGCAAATAGCAAATCTTTTTTTTTCGAATAAATCTGCAAGAAATTTTCTGTCATCATAATTTTTTACTTTAAACAAAATCGTTTCTTCCAGTTGATGAACAACCTGCTGGTACTGTTGATATGGAAATATTCAAGCAAGGTTAGCAATCGATAGACTAGTTACTTATTGAGATATCATGGTCTGATTTAGCTGCTCTAAGGGGTATGAGTCTTTCCAAGCATGATCTATCTTTCACATGAAGTCAACCCATGATACATAATCAAGGGGGCTTATTTATTTCCTAACTTTTTTGCAAAGAAAAATGAAATACACTCAGTATTTTTAATGGATATGTTTTTTTGGATAGAATCATGTGGCGCAGTTCAACCATGTTGAACAACTTCTACTGCTGCTGAATCTGATATGGTGAATATGTTTAAGGAAATTTTTCTTGACAAGAAGTACACAGAATTACTTCTTGCTTCTTGTGATTCTGCAGCATTGCAGGAAGCAATAGATAAATTGTTGGATACCCAAAATACAATGGACAATGGAGGTATAGGCATTTACACGTGATTGATCGGGATTTTGTACTTTTATTTTATTTTACAATATTTAACTTTTACAATGGTAAGTGCAAGAAACTATTGAACCAGGGAGAGGGGGGACATTCCTTTAGTCATTAGCTACTATGATAATTTAATGGTAGTGTCATTATGCTTGGAAAAGGTGGGTAAACACACACCAAAAGTTGTAATAGAAGTGAGGGTTCTGTAAAGGTCCTTTCCTTTCTAACACTATATAATGACTAACAGGGTTGATGTATAATATGCTAGTTTGTAGCTTATCATTTATTGGTGTAACTTGATTCATCTAGTCATGTTTTAAAATTTGTTTCCAGTTTCAGAAGAAGATTGGATGCTCCCATTATCAGTTACAAAATTAAAAAACTGAGTGGTATAGAAGCATTAAAGCAATTCATAAATCAAGTTAGAGTACCACATGGGATTCATCAATTTTTGAACATCAAAAGGGAACAAAAGTCTTGTTTTACTTCAATTTTTTTGGCACAGCACGGCTATAATATCAGCATGGGTGCCACTCCTATTTGGCACGGCACGCCATGGTTACACTGCTCGCAGGCAACCATGCCGTTGTCAAAAGAAGCACCCATGCCAAGTCCACAGCTGTATCATAATTTATAGTCAAAAAAGTGTAAACATTATTAAAGCCGTCGAATAAAACAGAATAAAACATACCATTATTCATCGATAAATTTCCCTAGTTTCTTTCGCTGATTTTGAACTTTGAAGAGCAATTTGAATACCTTCTTCCTCCCACAAATCAATTAAAATCTCAGTAACCTGATCTTCCCACACAATACCTCTGTTTCTCATTACCTTTTTTGATTCTTTTGTTTGCTCTCATTTTGGCGCCGTATTGTTTTCTTTGAAGTGAGGGATACATGGGGATGTAGAACACATTCAGGCTTATACCGAGATCCCATCACACTACATGCGACCATTGTCTGAGCATGCATTGATAAGCGATTTTTACAGCACGGCACGACTGAGCATTTACATTTCGACATTTTTGGCACGGCATGGGAATTTAGCCGTGCCGAGACCTTCACGTGTAGAGGTGCTTGGCATGGCAAAATTTTCAGACAGCCTGCATCTTTACACCTAGATTCTTACCAGTGCCGTGCCAAAAAGGAGCGGCACCCGTGCTGATATTATAGCCGTGCCGTCTAAAAAAATTGTAGTGTACACGGGACTAAAGTATAACTGGCCAGGTTATTGCAAAATACAAAAAGCCAAGGTTCGATATATGACATCCACTGTCAGTTGGATTCAGAAGTTCTGGAACTTCCAAACTTGCTGTAGATACAGGTGGCCCAACCACAGCATACTTCTTTCATTTGATGAATGAGGTTGTAAGAGGAGATCTTAATCGGATAAGGTTATTTGAAGGAGCCCCAGGGCACCTGGTTTCCAGATTTGATTATGACCTGATATCTGGTAACGTTATAAAGTTGGTTGGTCAAATGATTTTCCATTTGATTCTAAACAATTGCAAGGGAATCAGTGGCTTCTCACAGCAGCAGTCACGTACATTGTGACTGGAAACAGAAACACAGTTTTGGAGAACCTAGATATTGAAGACATACCTGATCCTCTCTCCTCCGCAGAGGCTTTATAGAGGGGAAATTTGAAGCACTAGAATGACTAGAAGCCTCTGCCAGATTTGCTTCGCATCATGGCGACAAACCGGGGGGTTGGCATATCCTGTATATAAGAAAAACAATATAGCAGAGAGAGCGAAGCTTGGTAGTGAGAGATTATTTGATAGCTTTTCAAAATGGGAATGTTTGCTGCATATTTTTTGAAGACAACAATCCCGATTGCTTTTCTTGGGATGGATTATCACAGCATTATGGACTGATGCACATAGAATTTAGGGGGGAAATTTATAACGATTGCACTAGTTTGTGAAGGACTAAATGAACCTTCATCAATGTAAATATCACTGATACACCAAAACGGCACACAACAGTAAGTTGAGATGAAATTTACCATCTAAGGATAAATTATGAAGAGAATTATTCAGTATGGCAACATCACAGTCGAGTTAGTTGACCTCCGTCAACTTGGGTTTCTTTCATATTTGCATTTATCCGTAAAATTGATGAATAAATTAAAATATATCTCAACATCCACTTCTCATATGTAAATTAATGCTTTTTGTGTCGCATATGTGGTTAGAACTTGCGGATGGCAGCAATTTTTAAGGATTTACCACTTTTCGAGCTTTTGTGCAAGAACGCGAAGCAAATCTGGCAGAGGCTTCAGCGATTATTTCGCTCAACATTTCTGCCCACGTTTCCAATTTCAGCAGCAGGCATCTTTACGTATTTTCATGTATTATAAACGTGCAAAGCCTCTGCGGAGGAGAGAGTACCTGATCCTTGTCTAAGAGAAAACCTGACCGAGATACAAAGTCTTTAGATTCAATAGATTGCAGGTTGTCAACTTTATAACTAGAACTGGTTGCAAGACTGCAAATCATCTACAAAACTTTCAGTTCAGTGTATTTAGCAAATTTAAATTACATTGGGTATCACATTTTACATCTAAAATTTTGAATTCACTTTCTTTGTTGTCATACAAACTGCTGGGAAATGATTAACTATTTACAGAGAAAAAGTCAAGACTTGAATCAATTAAATTCAATTATATAGCTTATATCATGCAGTGGAGAGGAGTTGAAGTAGTTTACAGATTACAACAACCCTTCCAATATTGCTAATATAATTACACCATCTGGCTTTACCCATATTTAATTGACTGACAGCAACAAATAGTTGGCATATGAATGCTGCTTCGCACATGAAGTGATTACCAAGCGAATTCCCTTACTCAATGATCTTAGAGATGGCATAGTAATGAAAAGCTCTATGGGACTATCTCTGCTGAGTGTTGCAAGCATGCACAAAAAGGTCAGGTGCATGGTCTTCCCACCACCATCTTCCAAGATAGACCTAGTTGAGTTTAAGAAATTGGTCAAGTATCAGCCTGCAGAGTATGTATGCAATCTATAGGGGGCTGTGAAAAAAAAAGAGCCCCCACCCATTTAAAACACATTTGTGCATACTACGTGCTGTAAAATGTTTTGTATTAATAGTTTACATGATTTTACACTAATCAGTGTATCACAGAATAATTCCATTAATTCTTCATGTCTATGTCACTAAGTGTGAACAATTGATAATAAAACTCATTTAATAGTCAATAGGATAGCCACAGTTTCTAATAACCATTTCCCATCTTTTTGGCATACTTTCCTCCAGTTTCTTTATATAATCTGGCTCCAATTTCTCCCATTGCATTTTTAACTATTTGAACACTTCGTTCTTTGCTGTTACAGCTTCTTTGTTCAGTTTGGCGATTAAGCTCTGACAACAGATTCTCAATGGGATTCAAAGCTGGGCTTTGGGGTGGCCAGGGAAGAAGTTCTATTTGTTGCTTTAGCAGATTATTTTTGACAAGATGTGATGTGTGTTTAGGGTCATGGTCATATTGGAAAACAAAGTCATTTCCTTAGAGTCTTTTAGCAGACAGGTGCATTTGATGAATCAGGATTTGTCTGTATTTTTCCTTGTTTAGAATACCTTTAATTTGATACAGCGCACCAACTCCATTTCACAAGAAACAACCCCACACCATTATTTTCTCTTGATGTTTAACCATACCTTGTAAGCATCAAGGAGAATACTTATCTTCAGGTGCACTGGTACCCTATACATACTGACAAGTTTGACTTCAAATGCAATAAGGTGATTCGTCTGACCAAGGAACCTTTTTCCATTATTCTACGGTCCAGTCACGATGTTGCCAAGCAAACTCTACACGTTTACGACTATTAACAGTGCTGACATAGGGCTTCTTTGTTTTGTCACACTTCTTTATATTCCTTACCCAGAAATGTTGTTGAACAGTTGCTGTAGAAATGTTAGTTGATGAGCACTCGTTAAGTGCATTTGCCAGATCCCTGACCATTGGGCAGACCTTGGTAAAATCTTGTGTCTTCAAAGCTTCTGTGATCAGATAACAATCCTCTCGAGGAGTTGTCTTGCATGGTCTACCAGAGCCAGATTTTCTTTTGCCATTTTCTATGGCAAGCCAAGGTGGGCAAAAGTATGTTGAGGGTTGTATTCGATGGTTGAGTTGTATGTGAGTTGTATATATGATGGTAAGTACTGTATATGATAGTTGAGAATACATGTACGAGATAATCGAGGTAAATGAACTATAGTTGAGTTTTATAAACAATAGTTGAGGTAAATGAACTATAATCGAGAATTCTACCCATGGTCGAGATTTTATATACGATAGTCGAGATTTTCAACAGTAATTTTGGTCAGTGGACACGATGCATATATGTTGTGTACTTCGTGTTTGTGTCATCAAATATGGCGGTCATATGGCAGACATCAAAGAGCTTCTGAACTTTCTTTTAAGTGTTTAAAATCTATTCGGACATTGCAGTCAATCTTATCTTAATAAAGTTACAGTTGGTGCAGAATACTGCAAAAGCAAACTGGAAAATTATGGTGCAAAAATTGTTGCAATGGCTGTGGCAGCATCTGAAAGTGGATCTGAAAACGTGGAGGAGTTGGTTGTAACCACTGAAACACAAACCAGCCTTTCAGCGCTACTTTCAGAATTGTTGTCGGCTATGAAAAGTGCATGGGTAAAGCTATCTGAGGTAGTGGAAACATCACCAGCAGAAAGTCTGCGTAGCATACCATCAAAGTTGCCGAGTACAGGTGGACGAGCTGCTTTTGACATAAAAGAGGAACACATTGAACAATTAAGAGATGCGGGTATGGACTGGATGGCCTTTTCATAATTTCTTGGGATATCTGAGAAAACTCTACAGAAAAAAAGAGCTGAGTTTGGGTTAACTGCAAATTTCTGCACCATAAGTGACAGCAATCTGGATAGACATGTGGCAGAAATCTTACAATTAACACCCTATAGTGGGGAGTCTTACATAAGAGGTTTCAAAGGGCGACAAATTCACGTTCAGAGAGAAAGAGTCAGGGGAAGTATTCACCGTGTTGATCCTATTGGAAGGAGCATACAGAGAAGATATGCCATTTGTCGCCGGGTGTACAATGTGAAAGGTCCAAATCACTTGTGGCGCATGGACTCAAACCACAAGTTGATATTCCAGAGATTTGTTATTCATGGCTGCATAGATGGCTTTAGCTGATTAGTGATCTACTTACACTGCTGTTTGAGCAACGAAGCTGACACTGTACTAAGCTATTTTCAAAGTGGGGTCCAGGAGTTTGGCTTACCATCTAGAGTGAGGGGTGATCAAGGCATGGAAAATGTTGATGTCGCACATTTTATGTTGGAGAATAGAGGCATAGGGAGAGGGTGTTTCATCGCTGGTAAAAGCGTGCACAATCACGGGATTGAAAGACTTTGGGATGAAGTTAATAAGGTTTTGTCAGCACTTTATAAAGATCTTTTCCAGTTTTTACAGAATAATGAACTGCTAGATTCACTAAATGAAGTTCATTTATATGCACTTCACTATGTGTACCTGCCACGCATTAAGGCAGCATTAGCAGAGTTTCAAAGTCAGTTGAACCACCATGGAATTAGAACCCCTAACCACAAGTCACCATTGACACTCTGGTTTACCAACATTCTATATGGTCCCGAAGATCCAATTGTTTTCAGTGAAACGTCGTATGGAGTTGATTATAGTGGCGCTTTGCCTGAAATTACCACAATGTACATGGTTCTGTAAAGTATCACTATAGCCTAGTAACCATATGTGATGAGCATCTAACATTCAAACCATCATTCAAACTGCTTGTTCACATAAATTCTCAAGATGGTCCGGTCCTAGTTTCACACTAACCATGCATTCTATTAAACTGTAACCATGATGTTCCCAAACTGGTATTCCCCAGAAAGAATGAATGGTCCTTAAAGTCTGAACCAGCAAATTGCTTTTACTAAGTCTTTCACAGATGTATGTCCTGGACCAGTGTGGAGAGAAGCACCATTTGAATCATAAGCATGAACCCAGGAAACGCTTGGAATTTCAGTATTTAATATTACAAATACAATACAATCTGAAACTGATGAATTATAAGAATTAAAATTGCATGCAAATTGGTAAATTATAGCTAAATATATGTTGGAAATTGTCACTAAACTCACTCAAATCTGTTCCAAGCTAATTTCCCTTCCTTAAATACCTTTGCTTCATTAAAAACGACAAATATAACATAAAACACAATAAAAATCTCTATTCAAGCATTTTCTTCGCTGTAGTCCATGTGCTACCCATGATTCCTTTCGTGCATCAATAACAAAATAACATGAAGTCCCTCTCTGAAGACTATTTACATTGAACCATGTACTTAGAGGGCATTGTTGATATTAGTTGATATAATTACACCCTGATTTACTAATGCAATAATTAACAAAACCCCAAAAACAAAACTTATAAATTGATGTACACATTTGATCACTATAACAATTAAACTAGCTTTGCCAATTGTGCTGTATGTATCAATACATGCACTGATGCCACACACAGTCTGTTTTGCCCACTTTCTCATAATTGCACAACCAGATAAAGATATGCATCTCAATAGTCAAGTTTTAGGGCAATATAAATACTTACTATGTGTTGCTTTGCCCTATTCCTGAATTTTTCGCTGTTCGGCCAGAAATAGCGACTTCATTTTAATAAATTTCTCACTTACTTGTGTTGTGGAAACATTGAACAGCATTAAATATTTGCAATGCAAATGTGAACTTCTAGGGTTGAATAATTATGAAATTAAATTATTAAACAGTTTGTTTGATAATCTAAACAAAAAAGGCAATGACAATCATGTTTGTCAATGTCCTGTAACCCCTAATGTTCACACAATTTCAAATGAACAGGCAAACGCATTTGCTGAAATGTTGCTAAACTCTTCAGACAGTTCATTGCATGTTTGAAATGTGGATGGCAACTCGAGGAGAGGACCACAAGTGTGAGCAACAATGCGGCAACTAATAGCAATTGCATCTGTAAATGTCACACAAATTTCATCAACAGTGATGATGTTGCATCCTGTCACAAACTGCAAAAGCCCTTCTACTTGGCTTTCACCCTAAAATTTGATGTACCTTCTAAGGTCGTCAAAACTTGCTTGCTCAGCACCTGATGACGGTTCTGCCTTCAACATCTTGATGACACGCTTTAAAGTGGGCCTCTTCTTTTCGTACAAGGTACTCATGGTGTTGACATCACAAAATTCTTGGAAGTTTCTCAACAACTGCAAATGAGGACCCCATGCAACTGCGATGTACTTGGGTTTTGGGTTTTGGCATGAGCTCTTCATGAACCAACTCCTCAAATATTTTTTGCATGCCATCCTGTGTCAGCTGCCGATAGCACTTGTAGCTGCTCAAACATTTCTTTAATGTTTCCCCTATATTTGTTGACACGTAGGAGGTGAAGGCATCAAGTAGAGATTCCTTGGTTAGGACATCTTCTCCAAACAGGCAGGTAGCTACAAATGCTTTTGAAAAAAAAAACAGGTAAATACTTGTGACTTCAAAACCCAAAAACTATCACCTGGGCAATGCTGACCCACGGATCTTTTTGGTAGTCATGCTGAATGGAAGGCACTTTTTCTGAAAATCCAGTTGTCAGACAAATTTGGAATTCTCTCAAATTGTGTAAAGTTATCCCATAATTTTTGTGGAGGCATATGTATTATAAAAAGCTAAAATGTCAAAGTTATGCAGAGCAAAAAAAAATTGGAAATCAGAAAAAAAAGTGTGGAAAATGCAAAGAAGTTTGGAAGAAATCAACATATTCTTTGTTCAATGCGAGCTGGATGGTGCGCCAAGAAGATTGGTGCCCAGTTTTCTTTAAGCGACTCTTGGGCCAAGAAACTTTGCCAGTGACTACAGAATGGAGAAAATTATGGCAACCCAAAACCAAAGTGGACAAAAGTATGTAGAGGATTGTATTCGATGTCTAGTTGTAGATATGATAGGCAAGTACTGCATACGAGGTTGGTCAAGTATATGTAAACATGATGAAAAAGGTTTGCTCTGGCACCAAAAAGTGCCTAGAAAACGATTTTCATTTAGCATGGGTTAGAACTGAAATATTTTCACATTACTTACTGTTTTAGAAGTCGCTGCACACGATTCCGAAGAGTTCCCGCCCGGTGGACCCGCAGTATTTTTTAAATGCCATTTATATTTTCACTCATTCAATAAACAGCATGATATCGCCCGCCATTTTGAATTTTGCATAACATCGGCCTAAATCCTCTGATCTCGCCCTCAGTCTTTCCATTTTGTGAGTGCGCTATAATTTAGATGGATGTTATTTTAGATATGGTATAATGAACTAATTTTCATCATCGCTGTTGTAACTCGAGCTGCATTCATCTGCTGAATCATAGGTGTCAGAATCACTCTCTAAACTGTCTGTAATATCTACAGAGCTGTTTTTGCAGCCAGTACATTTGCAGAGATCGGAACACTTTATTGCCGCTTTCATGCACAAACATCTATTGTTTTCGCAACCTTTCTTGCAGCTACAATTAACGAACTCAAGGATTGAGTCAGGAGCTGGGGCAAGCGACATCCAGTTAATGGTGACATTTCTCTCTTCATCTAACTTCCATCCATGGTCGCAAAAGTTTGGTAGACGTAACATTGGCTGCACGGCATGTCACCAGATGTAGCACTGATAGTTAGCTTGACTTATATGGTTGTCAAGTGAATCTTGATTTGGGAAAGTAACTCTTCATCGTATTTGCCGCCTTTAAACATTTCATACCGAACCGAATTGACGTCAGACCTACCTCCATAACCATAAAGGTGACACACGAAACCGTATAACCCATTCTTTAGTTGTGTCGATAGCGTGATGGTTTTACCCAAGTTTCCAAATAGAATTCCATACTCGTCATTTGTCCTGGCGACTTTCAACACTTTAAATTTGCCTTTTCCATAAAAAGCACTTGTTGTATCACAACCTATCAAGAAAAATAAGTCTAGATGCTTAAATGTCAGATATAAGAAAGACATATAATTGGAATAGACAGCTTCTGCTATCTCGGCTGAGACGTATTTACCTGAGAAGTTTACCTAATGAACAAATATTCTATATTAAAATACCGGTACAGATATTTGTCTGTGAAGAGACTTCAGGTGGTGAACACAAGATAATATATCATTCATATAGATAGTTTAATTACCCATAAATGCATGGAAGCCTATTAAAGATGAACACCACTGTTCTCCAATAAGCTGTTTTGTCTTGTTGAGCGAGATGATCCGCCTCACATTTCCTTTCCCAGTTTCAAAAAACAAATTGGCAAAAATCTCGGTCATAGCGTTCAGTAGAATAAGAAACACGTCCATATCCAGACTCCTAACGACTACATTGGGATAAGACGGGATGCATTTCTGGCATGAGCAATCATGCGAGTATCCGCTTCTTCATGATCACTAGAAAGCTCATCGATTTCAGTGCAGCTCATTTCGCCCAATGACTCCTTTAACTTGCGACATTTGTTTTTTGTGTGCAACAAACACTTCGACGCCTTTCAGTGCCCGTGGATCTGCATTTCTCCAGCTTTTGAAGATAAATTTCATAATCTCTTCTTTGTTTTCTCCTGAGGCCATAAACTTCTTCCACTGCCGTGGAACTCGCTGTTGCTCACTATGTACGAATGACATTATTTCCACCAACAGCTCGTTTGTCTCTCTCCAAATTCTTGATGCTTTTCTCTGGATATCTATTGCAGACGTAATCAACCTGACTGCAATTTAAAGAAACAGCAGTGTTGACAATCATAGCCAGCAAATTTGTTGCAAGTTCGCCAAGTGTTGCTGGGATGACTGTCAATGTTTGTAACATAGCCATGGCATCAAAAATATAGGCTTTGTCCCCAACAGGAATGTCTACTAAGCCGTCTTGTACTTCACCTTCAATCGTGTTGAGCAATTTAGATTTAACCGTCTTTACGAGGTCACCTTCATTTGTAGCCAATGGTTGTGGATAAGGCCGGAGAGAATATGTCAGCACTTCTTTCATCTCCAATTTGCGACTCTTAGCTATGAGAAGCATTCTTGCAAACAGCGCTTTCGAGTTTTTCAGGGCCACCATCTCACCTTTCTTACTTTTGCTGTTGACCTTCTTGCCCATAAGAGAGAATGTCTGTAACTGCATCTTCTTTATCTTGGTGTAAATGTCGGGCTTTTTGCCTACTATAATAGACTTCATAAACTCAAGTGCAGCAGATTCGCCTTTCTCGAGCATGGTTTTCATATCACTAGTTACAGATGCAGTAGCGACAGATCCACTTGCTAAGTGCACCAATCCTTTGTATTCGTTGTCGAAAGGGTTTATCATGACCTGTACAGTCTGAATGACATCTGTAGCTGCTTTCTGGTCTGATGCAATCTTCGTCTTGTCCAAATCTTTTTTTGACCTGGGTAAGAAATTTGTAACATTTTACTCCTGCAAAATATGCACAATTAAAGCAAATACAAATAAATGAAAATATGACTCACGCATGCATGATGAACGAAGCGGAATGGTAGTTTACGTTTAGCTGTTTTATTTTGGGTTTTATAAAGTATCGTTACTTACAGTTTCATATCAGTAACACTTGCCATGTCTTCACACTGTCTGGTGATTGCACTCCTCTCTGCTTGGCTCATTATCCAGCGATG
The DNA here is from genome assembly GCA_025434845.1 of Phenganax subtilis. Lineage (NCBI taxonomy): Eukaryota > Metazoa > Cnidaria > Anthozoa > Malacalcyonacea > Clavulariidae > Phenganax > Phenganax subtilis. Next base: position 4,412 of record JAOBYK010364353.1, on the reverse strand, counting down.
CACCGCTCGCTTGTTTAGCGTTATCCCCGCAAGTCCACCTTTCATTTTCGAATCTCTGTTTAAAACAAGAAAATGTATGTTATTGCAATGATCGTATTGATATAAACAATATTAACCCGAATTGCAATAGGAAATAATTTTCAAAGGCAAAAGACTACTAACCTATTCAGTGTCTGCTCAATCGTTTGATCACACGCGACACTTGAAAAACCGTACTCGCTCTGTTGTTGTACTGTCCAGTTATCTGCAATGTTCGCAGCCACATCTTCACAGGAATTATAGAGAAATAAAGAAGGATTCGTTTAATTACTATACAAAAAGTAAGTTCAAGATTGAAAAGAAAATATAATCTATCAAATTCAATGTTTACAATTAACGTAAAGTGACTTACAGGGATGAGTTTTCTGTAAACACAGCATTTCAAGCCAGTAGCATGACGCGTATCTGGAGTAATTCACTCGATCCGCAGCAAAAAACCAAGGAATCATTGACCGGAGTGAGCTAAGGTGTAGTTTCCAACTTGATGTTCTTGTTGCTCTGATGTAAAGCAAGAGCAGTTGCATTTGAAATTATATAGCTTCTACTGATAATGTGCTGATACTGTGTTGATGTGCTTTCAGAATAGTCATTCAAAGTAACTGTATATTGATTGATTAGTTCAACACATGGATTGGGTAATATGGAAGTCGCGTCGCTTTTTTGGTTTAGCATCGCAAACAACGTTGTTTGTGGGAACGAAAACTCTAGTTTGCAAACTGTGCTCAAAGTCAAACCACATGCTATTACTGCGAAAATGCAAACTTTTACACCTCTCTAGCAAAAAATGGGCTAGTTAAAACTTACATGAGATACCGTTATAACAAACAGGATTTTATTAGTTAGTGAGTCTCATGAAGTACATTCCATAAACAACTTATCCACATTGTTGTACTTAATATACATTTCAAAGGACAGAAATCACACATAAAACAATGTTTACAAGAGAATAAGAGGAAATGGAAAAAGTAGACAAACACGTCACAAACAGGATATGTTAGAGTGAACATTATTGACAGAACAAGTAGGAAAGGAGTAAGGTTCCAAGATGGTGGCACACATCAATGTCTTATACATAAAACATAAAGAATGGTTTGAAAGGTGAAAGACGTTTTTACAAGTTTTTCAATGCTTGACGTTTTGAAGTTTCATGAAAATTCACTTGATTAATCAGCTACTAATTCACATTCATGCTTTTTGCCACATATGTTCATGAACAACTTTTGTCATTTTGTAATTTTGAGTTTGAATAATAACTCTTCAATGCAAAGTTTGTTTCAACAGTTCATTCTTTTGCTTTCACTATAGCATAACTTGGTCATTTAAGAAGCATCGTCAGGTGCAATGTAGTGTGAACTCTTTCAATGTTACCATGGATTTGATATGAATGCACAACTAGCTATAGGTTCCTTGACAACATCTGAATCACCAATAATTAGCCCGGGATAACAGTCAGAAATCGTAGATCAAGTAAGAGTTCACAGCTTCTTTGCAAAGGTCATTGGCATTAATCTTACCACCATTAATGTGTCGGAGATGACAATCTGAGATCATAGATCCAGTAAGAGTACACAGCTTGATCGCAAGGTTATTTGATACTAGTCTTACCACTGTTCATAAGTGGGAGACAATATTTCAAAGTCATAGACCTTGGAAAAAATACACCAGCAGCTTATTTGCCAGGTTCATCGACAATATCTCATCACCATTAATTAGTCGAACACAAAAGTCCGAGATCACATATTCAATAAGATTAGCATCTTGTGTGCAGGGTTGATTGAAAATATCTTATTCCCATTATCAGTGCGAGATCAGTAAAGACTGAATGCCTTTCTACACCATATAAATGTCTCGTGACAAATAGGATACCAGAAATGTGTCATTTTGTTGCTTTTGACTACCATCAATAATGTAACAAGTAGTTCAATCTTGCCTTGTTCAAGAAAGGAAAACTCTAGTACATGCACGGCAATTCTGAACCCAGTAAACATTTTACAATTATGTATCTAAATACCAGATAATAGCAAAGAGAGCCAAGTCATTGTTGCGGTCTTTTGAGCAACTGGCAATGTTGACATAATTGTAGATACACGGACAACTTTCGTGATTGTAGCTGATCTGTACAAAAATCAAAAATAGTATTAAAAACAAACAAAGGTGCGATTTGGATTGCATACGCAAAAATTCAATACTAATATCAAATTAGCAATAAAGCCATTATTTACCTTTGAATCATTAATGTCTCAGGCAAGCCTTGATGTGATGTAATTAATATGTAGTATGCCGCCAGAACCTGGAAGCAAAAAATGGAAAGGTTAAAACAAAAACAGAAAAAGGAAAAAATAATGAAACATACCTACCTTTTTGAATACTAGAGGCAAGCCAATAAATATTGGCCTGAGGTGATATAACCATGTCCATACTATGGCTAGCTACTTGTTTACCATTTTAATAACTTATGGTTAATCTTGTAACATGTCAAACGCTGTGTTGGCACCTTATCACTCTCTTACCTTAACGGAAGCCCAGATTGCTTTGTGATCACTAAAGTAAGTTTCAAGAGTACCTGCCTGAACTTCTTCTTCCATCCAATTTGTATATACATGATCAATTAACGTTCCATTATCTGTTGTAAAGCTAGATATAAGTTGCTCGAGACCATTTTCATTGGTCATAAGATTGTACAATGATCTTCATTCTACTTCGTCAAGCCAATTGACGTTGAAGTCTCCAATGAATATAAACTGTGAAGAAATATTTTCCTCCAAAGTGGCACGAATGGCCGCCAAAAGAGATGATAATTGAAGACTTGGAGATCTGTACATTCCAATTATTATTAAGTCTGGACGTTCGATCATCTTCAGTACAGTTAACGCGATCCCATGAAAATTTTTCGCCCAAGGGTATCTATTGATCATCAGAAGTCTGAAATAAACAGCTGTTCCATCATGTGGACAGTTAGCATTTGAAAAGTCATCATTTCTGAATAGCTCGTAGCCTTCAATTGCATACATTTCATCTGGATCATGGGGACTAAATCTTGTTTCAGTGAATATTAAAATATCAGCTGATGAATAATTTATATCCTTTCAAACATCATCAATGTGCTTATACAAAGATCTTGCATTTAAGTAACATATTTTCAAATTAGTGAGGTTCAACATGTACAAAGGAGTAAAACAAAGTTCTAATTTATACTCATTTCTCAGCAATTGCATTTCTTTTACAACTTTCGGATCAACAGAAATCTTACTTGCGCAAAGATCAGTAATATACAATCCTTCAATTGCCGTTACTCGACAGAGAGCGACATAATGTATATGAGGGATTGCCCTTCTTGTGTTTAAATTAACAATGATTTGTGACTGAGTATCCCCTTGTGATCTATGGACAGTTTTAGCTGAAGCTGGTCGTCAAGGAAATTGTTTTCTAGCAACTTGAGCTGACTCTGTTTTACCAACAGCAAACTGCATAGTAACGGGTTTAATAGGAGTCCAACTACTAGGTATACTTCCCGTGTAAAGGTTTTTGTTTTCTTTTCAGGTTTTTTTGCCAACATCATCATTGCCAAACTGAACCGAGACAATTCCAGAAGGTTTGTTATCGTTAGTCAATTGAATGCGTTTAATAACATTACTCACACCGTTAGTCAGACCATCATCAGTACATGTATTTATCACAATCTCTGTTCGTTGTCCAACAGCTATATGTAGTCTATAAGTCAACTGTTTGGAATTCTTAAAGGGACATAAGGTACTTGTCTCATTATTTTCTCTCTAAGTTCAGTTGAGCATGCACCAATGATGCTATCTTGAGCCTTGATGGTGTATTTATCAACAACAAATGACTGGTAAACTTTATCATTATACTCATCAACTAAAGCACTTTGAATGAAAAATCGTGGTGCTTCAGTGGGACACTCACTCTCTTCAACACATCTTTCCTGTAGTTTTTTAAGATCACTAGGTGTATGATTACCTTCACGGAGTCGACTTAGGATCTCAGCAAAAATCTTGCTTTCTCTTTGACGCATGATTTCATCCAGCTCAAAGATTCTAAAATATTTTCTCCATAGATTTGGGGCAAGATTATTGTAGGAATTTAAACCTTGCACGTCAGTAAATACGTAGCCATCCATTACAGGCTTCATTTGAAACAAATCACCAATTGTGATTATACTAACACCACCAAAGTCTTCTTTGCTACCTTTCAAATCTTTCAAACGATTGTTTAATTGAACAGTGAACATACTGTTTCCAACCATGGATTCTTCATCCAGTAATATCAACTTCAACGCTGCCAGTTCACATCTCATTGTGTTTAATCTGCCAGAATCTAATGGCTTGTAATTCTTTAGAGACTGACTTGCAGGAATG
>JAOBYK010364242.1:1518-16712 GCA_025434845.1 Phenganax subtilis | reverse complement strand
ATGTCGAAAACGAGCCAATCACGTTGCCAGATTTCTTCTTCGCGCGAACAAATTCGCGTAGTGGAGAACGGGCTTGATAGTATCATTATATGGTTTTAGGACATTAGTCTCAAGTTGTTATCGAAGAGTCATGTAATGAATAATGGTCATGCAACGCTGGAGGTGTTTACCTGTTTATGTAAGTTTTGCTGAACGATTGTAATCGTTTGAAATTGTACGTGGTGTGCACTTGCTACATGTGTGTATTGATATTGCTATTCCAATGCAGCCGATCATCTGACAGAGGTTTTCCAGAATGGACACCACGCTCAAGCACCGCTTGACGACGGACTGGACATCGCGACTAAACATAGTCAAAAGATTGTAAATAGGGTATGTATGGAGTACACGGCTGCATGTATTGTTATAGAGAGATGCTAGTTGTGATTAATCCCTTAAATGTGCATTGAGAATTTTTCAAAAAGTGAAAAAAGAGATGCTATATTCTTAAACTTGTTATTCACAATTCTGACTATGGTTGTTGCGCAATCTCAAACAAAAAAGTGGCGAATAAAAAGTGTTTAAAATGTTCCCTCTTGTTAGTTTTACTGCATCCTGTACTGTACTAATTCCTAACGAGGGCAATACAAATTTTCATTCATAAAAGCCATTTTCCATTACGGCCGTTTTGCTCGCCTGGGTGGAGCGCACAGTTTTGAACATGGTCTGTTGTTGATTGTCCGCTCTTGATCTCACGTACACGCGGAGAAAGTTGAACTACTTTTAACTTAAGATTCTTGTAGTTTTTGCATGGCGAAAACAACAATATCAGTATTCGTTTGAGGTAAACACCCTGTGTATTTATTATTGCAAAGCTTTCGGTCCGTTAGCCTGGACCTGTCGCACTGATGAAGGTCTGGGCTAACGGACCGAAAGCTTTGCAATAATAAATACACATGGTGTACACCTCAAACGAATACTGATACTTTTAACTTTTCTGGCATTGCACGCGAGACCAAGCGCCAACAGACAACGACAGAGCATGTTCAAAACTGTGCGCTCTGCCCGCGCGGGCGAAACGGTCGTACTGGAAAATGGCCTTCAGGTTCATGATTATGTTAACCATTATAATAATGATGGCACCGCGGCCATTTTGCCAAAATCTCTTTGATGCTAAATCAGAAACTTGTTCGCAAGAACAGCATCAGTTCATCAAAATGTTAACGATCAGGGGCCGGTTGTATAAAACTTTTAACTACGTTTTAACTACGATTTTGTGGTTAAAAAGTAGTTAAATCTTGAATAGCCGACTCTGATTGGTTGACATTCGTACTTAACTATAGTTAACTTTAACCACGTTTTTATACAACCGGCCCCAGCTTTCTGCTTGCTGACCTTGATGTCTTATATGCAAAATTGATCGCGGTAAAATCGCCAAGTTTCTTTGATATTGTATATAATGAAGGTACTCATTTTAATCTTGAGTGTGCATGATGATAATAATACGTATTTATTGTAATTTGTATAGTTTCAGTTGCTTTGCGAATTCCTGCACGAAATTCCTTCCTTTTGGATCAGGTATCCTGAAAGGTAAAGAAATGCATAATAATAGTTTATTAATAATTTAATGAGTACTTTAGCTGATGATTGACGAGATCAAGCATGATTATTTTTTACATTTTGTGCTATACGTTTTCGCTATATTGATTTCACTTTGAACCAATAATAATGTCCGTTATAAATGTCAATCGCAAAAGGCTGACGCTATGCTCATACTTCGTACTATTACCGTGCCAAACGCATTTTAAAAAAACAATAAGGCATTTCAAGCTTTCAGCTGAGTAGCTATTATGCGTTGGGCACGGTAGTAGTACAACTACTGGTTTGAACGGCATGTACATTTACGATTTACACTGATCATAACTTAGAAGTTGAAAGAAATCGGCGCAAGAGGCAGCGGTATCCAGTAAATACTTCCAAATCAGGATTCAACATACAACTTGAAGTGATTTTTATGCGATGTGATTTCACTCGTTTTTCATCTCTTTAGAGCGACTGGTTTTCTTCTGTAGTTGTTCTTTAACATCTTGTCCAATGAGCCATGGAGTTCTCATATTTTGTATTTGTGTATTCTTAATAAATTCCAGAAAGAGTTTATTAAAAAGCAACAACTATATATACTTTTGTTAAAGTACAGCAAACAGCTGTACCTTGTTCCTATAAACCCGCCCTGTACATGGGCGATGCCTGCAATAGCGCTTATGGACATCCTCTATGCCAACGAAATTGGAGTAACAGAATTACTCCCAACGCTTGAACTCTTCAACTAATTCTCTTGTGTTTTTTCTGTAGGTTTGTCAAAGATATTCTCGAAAGCTCAATATCCCTGTTAAGTTTGGGAAATAATCATTTTGGTCTCTCTTCATTTAATGCCATCATATCTCCGCTGCATTATTTGGCCATTTTGGATCCAAAAGCTTCATGGTTTAAGAAATGGATGGTAGGCACACTAACAAGAACATTGTAAAAAGTCTTATGAGTTTGCTGCAACTAGTGGCCATCAATTAGCAGTGATTACACAATTTGTTTGCTATACTGTATGAATTTGTTCTAACTGACAATTCTAGCTGTGATTTTGGGGTCAACGAAGACAAATATATCAAAAATTGTTTGATACTGTACTGCAAATATTTTTATTTTTCCAATATCTCTTTAGCATGGATATTACAGTCGAAAATCAGTCGTAGAGCAACTCAAACTTCACCCTGGCTTGGTATGTATAACATACGTGTTTCACTCTTTCACAGCTCGGTGTAGAATGCATTTTTTGTAAATTTCCTATTTTTTTAAAAAAATAGCGAAATTGTTTACATCAGCATGCAGAATATAAATCAATTGCGTTGCTATTGTTGTTCATTTGGGATCAACAGCCTGTACCCCACTAAATTTACGCATTGACTTCATTTCCATATGACAATAGTTGATAGATACAATACAACATTGTCTTGAGTTTGCGTCGATCAGCAAGAGTCTCCTGCCATTTGATGGACCTGAGGATGATGATGATAATGAAACTATGCGGTTTGACACAAATCCAGGTTTGTGCCAAAACAGACTCTTCACGCGTCTATCCAAATTAACCCATTTCAAATCACATGCTTTGAAATGGCTAATTTTATTGATTATATCATGGTCACATGATCTGAAATGGGTTAATTTGCATGCAAGCCGAGGAGATCTATTGATCGTGTACTCGTTAATAATTCGAAAAGACAGAATTGAACGAAAGGAATTGGGACTTTATTTCGAAGTATAGAACGATCAAGGTAGTGCTTGAATTAAGAGATACGAATTCTCAACATTTCAAGCGAAAGCTCTTTGTCAATTAAGAAAAACTGTTTGGGCAGATATTGTTGGTTTACACCGATCTCCCAGGAGAAAACAACTGGACAATGAATGATTTCATGCAACGCAAAAGCACAAGCTGCATGTCGCACTAAAATAAAGATCATTGTACTCAAAGGACTAGTTTAGATTTTGATGTATATGACACTTGAACTGAGCGAAATACAGCTCTTTGTATTACAAGAAAAAAAATATTTATTACTTAGCAAGTACTAGTATAAGTACATTGATTATTGTAAGGCTGTAATTTATACTAGTTTGTGGCATTTTCAAGAACTTTAGTTCAACATGCAGTCATCCTTTCGGCGTATATTCAAGTATTATATAGTGAGTCCTTTCTGATTTCATTGATCTTTTTTGGTGCAATCCTTTTGTAGTTTATACGTTACATGAAGTCAAAACCGTGCAGCTTCGTGTTTCGGGACACCCTATATGGCAAAGAAATCTCAGGATTGGATCAAATATAATCATAGCTGATTTTACGCAAGGCAGTTTTAAGACCGCATGATAGCCAACGTCATCAGTACTCTTGACGCTTTTAGTAACGCTTTTTTCAACGCCGTTCGGTTTGCAGCATTTCCCTTTTGATGTCAAAAAATTTCTTTCAGCATTATTTGTATTGTCTTTTCGACATTAACGGTCTTTCTTTGCCTGCTATTCACCGTTGAGTAGAAACGTGAAGCTGCTTAAACTTTTTGATAGCTGCATGCTTAAACTTTCGGACAGCAACTTGTATGTACGGATGTCTTACTAAGTTGATGTCTTTCAGAAAACAGAGAATACTACAGCTATCAGCAGTTGGATTACATCTACTTCGTGCACTCGCTCTGCGTAGTTGGTCGACTGTTACTTTACAAAGATTCACGTGAATTATTTCCAGTGACTCTTCCTAGTTCTGACGGTACGTGCAAGCTATGTACGTTTAGTTCAGTCGGTTCTAATCACTGGTTCCAATTAATCAAATATCAAAAATGCGCTATGTAATATTTTAATTCAGATTTATTTAAGATGTAAATGTTAATATCTCTTTCATGGTGAAGTGCTCAAACAAAAATTACGGCCACAAACAAAGACATTTCTTGCTCATCATTCGCAATTAAATCTCTCCCGCACATGCTTACTTGACGGACTTCGCGAAGAAATCCGCTGGTGGTATTCACTATCGCAGGCGCACAGAAATGGTAAAATGATGCTGGTTATTAATTCATAGCAAAACGTATAGTAAATTAGTGAAACAACAATATTTCACCATCACATTGCCATTTGTGGCCGTGAATTACACCATCATAATGCCATTAATATCCTTTATACAATTTTGTCCATCCAATTTGAGAAAAAAAGTATCCACTGGAGTTTTCTACAAACAGTGCTGATATTACATATCTGCTGGGACTGTATTAGAGATACTTTAGTTAATAATTATGACCTGGACGCCTATTATACCAAATTATGGGTTTACTGCCCAAGTGTTGTCTGCTTTGGCATGCGTGTTCCTCATGTACAAACTCTTAAAATACTTCCACGGTAAGACAGCAGCTCAGAATCAATGTTTTAAGGGTCGTAAACTTGGGCAGTACGAAGAAATTCATGATAATCTATCGATTGCAAAATGTGGTGAGTCCAATATATGTCTGATGGTATCTCTAACCTCAAGGCAAAAGTTGGTACATGATCATGTTCGAGATGCTTTGGTGATTCTAGCCAAACGGCAACCCATGCTACGTGCTGTTATAAAGAAGCAGGAGAATGAGGATAAGTATTTTGAGATCAAGGACATCAATGAAGTGGTAAACATGATAGACATCACCACATCTGAAATAAATGCAGAAGACTGGCAAAGTGTATGGTTTGAAAATACATCGCAGCTTAGAGGGAATGGTTTGTTGTGGCATTGTGTGATACTCAAAGAGCAATTCTTGGCTGATGCGCAGGATTATGTAAACACTCTGATGTTTGCATTCAACCATGCATGTACAGATGGTGCATCCAGTGTGAAATTTTGCGAGCAGTTTCTTAATAACATCAACAAAGTTGCAAATGGTACCATGTCTGTGGATCAACATGTTGCTAGCCTTGATTTACTACCTTTTTCACATGATATTGCTACACGGGGAAAACATTTTCATGTGATATTTCCTGTCATAGCCTCTTTCTTTCGACCTCTTTTGAAATACTGCCTGCAAAAAATGTTTTATAGACTGCAGCAAAGCAAGCCATATAATCCCTATTACAAGCAATTTCCTGTTGTAAAAGGAGGGAAGTCCAAAGTTGCTGTACCAAGTCGACTGATTGCAAAAGTTTTTAACGAGGATGAAACAAAGAAACTTGTGCAAGCCTGTCAAGCTAATAAATGCACTGTGACTGGGGCCATTGCAGCAGCTGCTCACTTAGCACTTTGTGAGCTATTGAAAGATAGCGATGAGAAGTATGCCAAGCAAGAGTGCCAGTTTACCATCAACTCTCGACGGTTTTGTGATCCAAAGCCGAACGAGGAATACATCGGGTATTTTGTGTATTTTGTTCCTGGATATTACATAAAGTATGCAGATCATGATGGGGCTGACTTTTGGAAGGTGGCACAGAACTGCTCTCAGGAAATGCATAAGTTTGTGACAAAAGAAGCATTTATTAATGAAACCACTGTGATGACTTCTATTATGAAACCACAGGAGCTGCTGAGCCTGGTCGGTTTGAACGAAGAAGCATTTTTGGCAAAAGCAAGCTGCCATTTTATATCCAGTATTGGTGCTTTCAAATTTGGCACACAGGAGTCTGAAATGTACAATCTACAGGACTGTTTTATTAGTGCTCTTTGTCATGGTGCAAATCCTTTGTTCTGTCACTTCAACCACACAGTAAATGGTAGAATGGTATGGCAGGTTTTGAGCAATGTTACGGTAAAAACTGATCATGCTGAGAAATTTGCTGAACTTTGTTTTCAGCAATTTCTGGACATTTCAAATGGCAAGATGTAGAGGACAAATGAGGAGATATATCCGATCAAATAATTATAAGAATATTGGAAATGGGTAAAACTGAATTATAAATAAAAACTTACTTACAATGTCATAACCAGGCCATTATATGGTTTTTCTCATCTGGAGTATTTTGTTATGCTTGTCTGCCTGGGGAAGATTTCGAAGTTTTTTAAAGTTCAGTTGAAACATTTTGTTTGTAGGTTTTAAAACTTTTAAAGCATATCAATAATATCATTTGCAACTGCTTTAAATTCCTAATTTTTTTTCTCTTGTCTTCTGTTTTTCTTCTTCATTTCAATGAATATCATTGTACAGTGCTGTAATTGTTGAATCAGTGATGTATTCCATACCGCTGCATATTATGTCATATTTACTCATAGAAAGGAGTTCGTTGAAGTTATTTTCCATCATTTTTAGATGCAGTTTCGACGACCAATCTTGTAGTTGCATTCATTGATATAATGTCTGCCAATTATCCTAATTTTAAAGGTATGTTTTTGTGGAGGCCTGGAAATTAGAATCGTGAGCTCCCCTCCCTATTAAGCCCGTTCTCCACTACGCGAATTTTTTCGAGCGAAAAATAAATGCAGCAACGTGATTCGCTAGCGAAATAATTTGCCGCGAAAAAGTCGAAAACAAGCCAATCACGTTGCCAGATTTCTTCTTCGCGCGAACAAGTCCGCGTAGTGGAAAACGGGCTTTAATCATCTGCTACTCGACGACTATATACCGGCACAAATGTAGTATAGGGCTGAACTTTTCTTGCGACTTTATTCAACTTTCAATTAGTTATTACTACGTGTTTGCAAAATATCCTTTGTGTATTATTGGTCATGCTATCAACTATTAGAAAAATAGACGGAAAGAAATTGATTCAAGCCTTTTTTTTCGTTTAGATAATTTTCACCCGGGTGAACTTGTTGTGACTGTTTTAAAAGAGATAGCATCAAGTAGTGTTGCAAGTCAAGAATTACTTTGTAAGGTAGTACTTCAAGCTAATTTTGTAATAATTTGCCTTCGGTGTTTTATGCTTGTACCTCCGCCAATGTGTTTTAGAAGTTTTCTGACTACTGCTTGTTATGCCGCTTCCAGTATATTGAGCAGGTCTTATGTTTGCAGTCCAGTTTCTCCGTTCAGACGCCTGGGGCCGGTTGTTCGAAAAGTGGATTGTCCCATTGGCTAGTGAAGTTTTCAATGTTGATAAAATAGGACAAAATTTTCGAAACTTTTATTTTGTTCAACGATATATATATTAGAGACTCTAGTCTATCGATATCAATCGTACGTTGATGTTATAACGATCAATGGAAAATTTTACAAAGGCTACAAAAAATCACTGTTGAGTGGATAGTGCTATCCACCTTTCGAACAACAGGCCCCTGATTAATGCGAACATCTCCTATGCAAACACTTATCCAGGTCCCGGCAAACTATTTCGATTTATGAAGTACCGTCATACCGAACACTCTTAATTCGGTCTCTTGCATTTCGTTATAAGAGAGGTTCAACTGTAATGACTGTCAAGCACATGCCATCGTTCTTATTTCTGGTCATGTTTAGTCTCATCTATGTTGATGAATACAGTTTCTTTAAATTTAGGACAGCGTGGCGAATGCATTGCTACTACCTCTCCAGCAGTATCTTGAAGGAATGGTGGTAGGAATATTTTTATTGTGATTTATTGACCAAACTCTGTTTAATACTATTACGAAAATTTTCGAAGAACGTAATAATAAAAAACTAGCTTTCAACTCACTCTTACGTAATTTACAGAAAATTTCCATATTAGCCTATAATTCGATAGAGAAGACATTGTATTTCGCAAGTTGTTTTGAATGTATAATTTTATATGATGCTGTACGAAAGGTAGAATCCCTGACTCTGTTATAAACTGTTTTAGTTGTTATACTTGGGCGAATGAAAAGTCTGTGAATTTGAATGGACTTAAGTTTATATTTTCATAGGACATGGATGAAGAATCATCTGATGCTAAGAACAATACTCTTCTTTTCGTCGCTGATGTTCTTGCATGTATGGCTGCATCAGATTGCGGGAGGCGTCTTTTGTTGTATGGGGAAAAACAAGAAAGATGGCAACGAAATAGGTTCCTACTGTTTTTATATGATATGGATCTTTATACAGGATCCAGAACTCATCAATAGGAATAGCAATGAAGCAGGCTTGCTCTAAGAAGACCCGAAAAACTACTAGCGCTAATACGCTTGAGTAATACATATTTCTCCTTGTGTAAGGCTTTCACTCGTGACGTCGAGAAGTTGTTTATTTCCTTCATGATCTATCTACCGAAGTATTGCTTTTATGTACTGGTATAATCATTTTAATTTCTGCAGATTTGCACCAGCTCATGTTATTATTGATTTCACAAAGAAAGCTCTGGTTGGTCAATTACCTGGCAAAGTGACTTTACCTCAGTCGTCAGTCAGTGCGTTTGTGTTCGTATGTAGACAATTGTATAACGGATGTGAAGGACTGTTGGTCACTAGCCACTATGGCTTGCATCAGTGTATTGCTGATGCGTGGAGATCGGTACGTTCAATGGGCAAATAGCACTATGGACTAAATTTTGAAATAGACTGAAAGCAGATTATCCATTACTCCAGTTAGAAGAACACCATAAATTTAGTGGAATTGCAAAGTTAATTCCAAAATGTTGAAAGATTACGTAGGATATATATAGCCCTGTGAAGTTTCCTAATTTCGTATATTTTGTTGCTACTATTTTCAGCTGAAAAATGATTGCAATACCCGCGCATAGTACAAAGATGTACAAAATTTGCAAGCTTTGCAGGATTATGTTTTTCGCCTTTTACAACATCTTGAACCATACTTTGCAATTGTGCTAAAGTTAAGATGTGTTTTCGAGCTGTGGCTATGGATTTGTCTAAATAAAACTTTGATCTATAATGCAAATTGTCCATTATATAAAACATTTGTGTACCTTGATTTACCATTCGAATTCTATAAATAACCATTCCTGTATAATTGTGGTTCTTTGAAGCTTCCCCGGGCGTCCAGCAAAACCTTTCGTTGCACTGGACTTCAAAACGAGTTTGAATTTTTGTGTTGTCGTCGTTTCTTACAGTCAAGCACTGACGGATGTTCTGTAGAAGATGACATGGATGAGGAAAACCGGTGGGTTAGAGATGGTGTTTCTCTTGCAAACAGTTGTGTGTTCAACGTGTCGCTTGCTTATTTTAAAAATGCAATACAGTATAGTAAGGACAAGATATCATTTTTTCAATCATTGATGAATTTTTCATGAATTTATCGAATTATGGTTCGTCTACGCTTCTGGAAAGGTCGTACAGGAGAATTTCTGCGTCAAGGAAAGAGAACGGAAACTCTTTTGCCTATGTCATCATACGTTTTGTCTTTTCCGGAAACATTTCCAACTAAAATAAGCCCATGAAGATCAGATTTTTGCATAGCAGATACATTCAACTTACAGTGAAAAACTCAAATATTCAATTTTTCCTGCAACACTGACTTTATATGGTTTTTATGTATGTGTAATTTTTCACCTGAACTTTTTCTGAAATTTTTAGGTTTACCTTACCAACTTGTCTCATAGATAATCTTCTCAATTTCGCTGGAACGCCAAAAGTACGTGTTTAGCTAGTTTGACACTTACATACGAGGGCTACATACTTCATCGTAAGAATAGAAGGGTGGTTGTCGTTCTCATAAGATTGAAAAGCATTAACTACCTAACCCACCCTTTATTCCATCTTGGGCGAAATGGTTCATTGGGTGCCATGAAGTGTATTCCCAATTGTTTTATCGCTCTTTTTGAATAGCTATTGTACCCTTTTATGGCAAATGTCAAATATGCCAGCAAATATTTGCCCTTCCGAGATAAGGCAATCACTGGGTATGAGCTCTACCACTAGAGCTAGTCAATTTCTGTCTTTTTTTAAGTCAAAATTCTGTAAGTGGGGCTTTCCTGCAAACAGGCTCACTTGCCCGTCTTATTATACCTACTAAGAGCCCGCTTGCGGACCACACTAAACGCAGGGGCCGCGGAACAGGGTGGCTCGTTGGACTTTAGCCTCACCAATAATTTTTCCGCAAGTTCTTCTGATATATTTTAGTTCGCTCAACATTATGCCCCTGGAGATCCCTAGCTCTGTCAGACCTTCGTCGCCTGCGTAATCCCCTTCTATCCCGAAAACGCTCCGCGGTCCCTGAAATGAGGTTATTTTCCTCACAAAAAAATTATTTGCAGGATAGGTATTGAGAGAAAGTTCTCAATAGTACCGCAAATAGCTAGTAAAATTAGTATTTTTGATTTAACAAGTTCGTCCATTTCGGTATATTGTTAATTTCTCCAGGGAGTGTTGCTATTACAACAGTCTGGTGCAATGAACGAATGTGTTTCATATATGTACGAAAGATACAAGATGAAATTGCAGGTATAAAAAACAACATTGCCTTGAAAAGTCTCAAGTACAATGGTTTGAAAAACTATATTGAAGTGAAAAGAAAAAGGTCCTGAAACATACTGTGATAAAGCATACGTTCGGGCAAAAACATCTTAATACGACAATCTCTTACCTGAAAGAAATGTCTGTATGTCGAGGTCATTGATTAATGCTATGTGCTATCTACGTATACTAGAAGAGCGGCCATGTTCTATGTCGGGTGCTAAAAGACGTACCAGTGCATGCTAGTACAACACGAACACGAATGTTTTAATTGTTTTTTGAGTTATGGTACATTTTGATTTTTAAGACAAAAAATCGAAGAAAAAAAGTTTTTGGTCATGCCGAATTTTTTCACCGGTGAACGAAGAGTTCAAGCCTTTATGAAGATTAAATCATTTGAGAAAACGTTATTGTATACATAAAAGGCTATTATAAATAAACGGAAAATAAATCCATTACTTGCATTGTGTTAATTATACAAATTCAAGTGATGCTAATTTGCATGAATCTTTTGCATTAACTGCCTTGATATTTCAGGTCAGTAAATGTGAGAAATTTGGGTATGGAGTAATGGTCACACAGATTGCTGCAACATGTCCTGGCATTGTTTCTTTAAAGGCATCTGGTACGTGTTGTAAATTCGTATTGATAAATGTCCAACTGCTATATCGTGCGAAAGTCAATTAGCCTTTCTCACGCTATGCGACCAGGCCTTAAATCCGCCATTTTGGGCAGAAAAAAAATTGAATTCGGCAATGTTTGTTTTATTGAAAATGAAATGGAACCATATTTCTCGTTTTTAGTAAACGTGACACTGTTGCTAACTCTGTGTGAAATTTCAGCGATAGACTTTGAACTCTCGCCGAGAATACGAGATGAAAAAATGCAAATTTTCGGGGCGTGTTTACGTAGAAAAATTTCGCTATTAAATTCAAATCTCCATCAAATATGAAGGTAGCAAGTGTCAAACAATTGCTAAGAAGGATAAAATTCGATATTTTTTCTTTTGATTAATAAATGACGGTAAAAAACAGTGACTTTACCACCCAAAAGTGGTAAACTTTAAGACCTGGACGCATAGCGTGAGAAAGTCTAATTATTTATTAATAGCTATATGAAAGAATATTCTTTCACCATGCTCGAAAAAGCATGCATTTGACAAAACACCCCAACATTTTGATGATTTACAGAAAAACCTTTGGTATTAGCAACTATCACTTGTTAAATACTTGCAGGTTTCGTGAGCAGTCTGTTGCATGATTTGTGGTTTTCGCTGGAGGGGGGGCAAGATGATAATAAAATATTATCTCCACGAATTAAAGAGAATGGCATAGAGAAGACGCTACATAAGGTGATAAATTTTTAAATTGACTGTTAACTTATCGTCTTATGACTTACAGTATTTCATATCAAATGGATGTGCAGTATTTTGAATTATACATTTTTTGATTTTAGGTCTTGTTGAACTTGCTGAACATCTTATCTTCATTTCCAGCGGTCTACGAACTTATAGTGAGTGAACCTTTATCAGGTACATCACCTGAATTGCGAGATGATTTCGTATCCACAAGCGTCAACAGATATCCATATCCAAAAACTGTAGTGGTATGTTTTTCCTCACAAAAATTGGTGCAAACTTGTTCACGTTCAACACCCGTCAGGTCATCTAGCAGCTTTTCTGATCCATGATGAATTATAACTGATTGTTGCAGGATATCATTGACCGATTGGTTTTAATTGATTCCGAAGATAAAGTTAAGCTGTTGTTGAATTTCGAAGAAGCACACCTATTTGGGCTAAGGTTAGTCAGTCCGTTGTAAATGTCATGTTCACATAAAAAATACGCCTCGCCATATTACCTGCGCTTTTGGTTTATGAGATTCGATGCATGACTCTTTTTAATTAAGTGAAATTAAAATGTTTTGTGTTTAGGTTGCTAAATATGATGTGTTCTTCCCTGGATACCTTCTTACTTTTACAATCTCAGTATAGCATTCAAGAGATTCTTCTGCAACTTCAAGCTAAGAGCATGTTGTCTGACAGGTACTGTGACTCAATTGACTCCTTCAACTTTTCTTAATTAACCTCTTGAAATTATTACAACATCAGTATTTTCGTAATATCTTATTGGGATCTCCATGTTCTTTCAAACCCGTTTTCCACCAGACGGAATTTCCGTGCGGATATAAATCTAGCAATTAACGTGATTGGTTTGCTTCGCGGCGAAATATATTGCTAGCCAATCAGCTTAGTAGATTTATTTCCCGCACGGAAAGTTCCGCCTATTGTGGAAAAAAGGCTTTAGGCTGCGTTTACACGACACCTAATTCACTTTTTCAAAGACGACTTTAGACTTTAAAACTACTGCACTAGACCAGAAGTAAACAAATACTTTGAATACAAGAAGTTTCAAATGTAAACACGACCGAAAATGCTTGAATTCAGTGTCTTGACTACGCGGGCCAGTGCGCCTCCGGTCTCGTGTAAACGCAGCCTTAGAAGACACTTGAGACCGGTTTACATTTGCGATTTTTACTGCCAATTTTCTCCTCTTAGCGTGTATGATCGAGTAGGTCGACTGGCAAGTGGATTAGCAAAATTTTTAGACCAAGTGTACTCGCTAGTTATCCACTGTTTCTCATCGTTCAACGCGAGAAAAATCGCATCGAAAATCGCCGGTGTAAACGGACGTCAATTGAGATAGTTCGAAAAACGTCTTATTTAAGTAAGTTCGAAGGGGTGCAATTTTTAGACGCCTTTAAGCCCGTTCTCCACTACGCGAATTTTTTCGAGCGAAAAATAAATCCAGCAACGTGATTCGCTGGCAAAATAATTTGCCGCGAAAAAGTCGAAAAGGAGCCAATTACGTTGCCAGATTTCTTCTTCGCGCAAAGAAATTCGCGTAGTGGAGAACGGGCTTCAGCTCTACTGTAGTGTGTGTTCTACGTTTGTCTGTATGTAAAAATTTGTTGTCGAGAATCTTTTTTATTAGTTCACAGTTCGTGATAGATGCGTGTTCGATGGAACGCAATCACATTCTTGTGAGGACATATTTCGTTGGTGGACCAACTGAGAGAAATCTGCCACCAAGAACTTTGTCTGATGTAATTATTGCACTCTGTATATTCATCAACCTAGTTATTAGATAATAATAATTCATGAGAAAATATGCCAACTATAGGCAGCTTCACTAAAGTCAATGTTGGTACGGGATGCTTAGTGGAGATATCAAAGGATTTAAAATGATTTTAAACCGATCTTAATGCTGGATAAAAGACACACTACATGCTTATGCGTATGATATAGCATTTCAAACTTGGCTTTGCGTCGGATTTGAATGCGCTGCGCGGACTGAATTCGGTCTAGTTCTCATTTCTGCTGTTAAAATATCCCATCGCTGTTCTCAAACTGACCCCAGTGATATATTTAGAGCTTATAATTTCAGTTTAGTAGTTAATAACATACAAGAAAAAACTTCTTGATTCCGAATGGTTAGGAGCAGTGCAATTTTTAGGACATACAGTGCAAAAAAGGAAATTCAGTGCAATTTTTCAAAATTGTCTTAAATTTGTTCAAAAAACATTTTTATGAACTGAAAAAAATGATCAGTTCAGAAAATTATTTTTCGTGCATGTACTTTTCGCAAAGCATTGTATATTTACCGGAGGCGTTATCCTTCTCGTTGAATTTTTTCATGTATATTATTAATAAGTAATAGTATGCTTTCTCGTGCAGTTTGGAAAAACATACACTCATGAGTTTTTCAAAGACTTCAAATTGCACTCATCCTTCGGACTCGTGCAGTTTTGATAGTCTTTGAAAAACTCACTCGTGCATGTTTTTTTCCAAATTGCACTCGAAACCATACTATTACCTCTACAAATTTGAAGATTATATATAGGGTCTAGTTAATATGTGCATGCGCTGCGCGAAGTAAATCACAATTATAAAATGTTTACCATCTTCAAACCTGCAGCAGCTCTTCGACACGATTATTATTTTTCAATCACAAAGAAAGGGCTTTACTGCAACTCTAGTCCTCTTTAATTTTTTTCTCTATCAGGACTCCAGCGAAGCAAACTACGTGCCGATGTTTTCAACATATCCACCATCCTTGAAGGCTTACCTATACACGGATTTCGCTTCTAAGACAAACACCCAGGGTAAATGTTTAGGAGTTGGAGAAATTTCCACCTTTCTTTACTGAGCTGTCTGCTTGGAACGCTTGCATTTTTGTATTTCAGACGATGATTTGTGTCGACATCTTGAAAGCAACGAACCACGCAGGTATAGCTTGTGAAAGCCAACTGCTATACGATAGGCATTACCGCGCTTAAGACTTTGCCAAAACTATTGCAATAGGTGTTCCACACCGCAATCATTGTTT
>JAOBYK010364241.1:0-38843 GCA_025434845.1 Phenganax subtilis | reverse complement strand
ATATATACATAAAGCAAGACGAGATGTACACCACAAGTGTCATGAAAATCAACAAAGGCTAGCAAAAGAATTACCCAAGCATATGCTTCTGGTAGAATCTGGAAAACTTGAGTGAGCATGTCAAGAATAGTGTGCTATCGTGCAGCACTCGGCAGCAAAAATACAAGAGAGAACAGTGAGCATAGGCTAAGGCAATCTCACCTGAAATGATCGGTTCTTCACTCCAGTAAAAGCATCCCATAATGTCACTGTGCCCTCATAATCACTGCTCGCTAGTAAACCTTTGTGATATGAACTCCAGCATGTACCACTGAAAATGAAACAGAGATGCAAACATAAGAAACAACATTATGATATTGTGTATATAATAATGAATTATATTATGATTCATATGTGTTAAATTATATCAAATTTTGTTATACATTATATGCTCTGTTATGTATCACACATATAATTTACATTATATACTATACATTATATGCCATAATATATTATTTATTATTATATATTATACATTAATTACTACATCATGCTGTATTATATATTCTATAACATATATATTATTATATATTATAGAGTATTATATATTATATAAATTGTCACTCAGGGGAAAAGCCTTACAAGGACTTTGAAATAGGTTAATGTCTTTGTCTCACCTTATTTTAGAGTTGCAAACCATTTCGATTACTGGATAGTGCACGTCTACAACATCACGAATAACAACACCATATTCAAACACCTTAACAAACGAGACACATACAAATTGTTAAATGATTCATCAGCTGCAGCAAATCCATAAATCAGCCTTTAAAATAAGATGCTTTGCAATATCTATCAGCTCTCTATTTACACCAATTAAAAGTTGCTGTAAACAGATTCACAATGAAAATAACAAGTTTACCATATTACATGATACCTAAACACTTGAAAAACTTTCTCATGCTTTATCACAGAATTTTTCGAAACTTTCAGAAGTGTCCCAAACCAACACAGATTTTACCCGTAAAAACTCATTTTCTGATCATAAAAACATGTTTTTCAAATTTGACAATTTCTCTTGTTTCAGATCTCCATATACTGTACCTACCTTAATTTTTTTTGTTACTCCAGCAATAGCAAAGTAGTCATTGTCTCGATCAAACTCAATACTGCAAACACAAAACACAAATATCATTTTAATGTTACAAAATAGGTTTGCCTTAATGATCCAAATCTTACAGTATAGCCACACAATTTGACTATACCACAATCACAAAAACTACAAAAGCAGTGAATCAGAAAAGACCAAATCCTGCAATGCAGTAATCAATATGCTGCAAAAGAAACAAAAACTTATGGTTCAATTACCTGGAGACAATGCTTGAACCATTGTGGACTTCACTGGCATAACTCAAGGTTGCCAATGGGCGAAAACCACTAAACCTTGTGAATTTTGATAAACTTTCTGTGAAATATTCTAAACCATCTTTGTTGGAGTTTCCTAAAAAGTTTTAAGAAACTTATGTGTAAACGAAATCTCAATAATTAACCTTTGCCTAATAGAGCAACAGTACTGGGTCTGGTGGTAAGCTGCAATGCATCTTTGGATTGTTTGGAGGGAAAATTGCTTGGCCAAACTTGAAATTGAGGAACTTTGCAAGCACCAAGGGATTTCAACAGATAAATATAAATATGTATTTGTTTTTATTTTAAATTTCTACTCTTGCACCCCCATAAACCAACAATCACAAATGCATTGCGATTCAAGACTAAACGCAGCACCCTGCTTGACTGGGAAATGGCTAAGTAATACATCGCTTTCTGTACTGTCAATCCATGGGTATATAAGAAGAGAAATCAGCAATTACAATATGGCTAAAAAAGAGTTTCGTTACTGCAGCCTAGTAAGAAGCAACAAGATCCGTTTGTTTTAGTAAGTTAATATATGATCCAGACGCAACCATTTGAATTTTTGTTACCTGGTATTTCTCCTTGGCGAATTGCAAAGTAACATTTTTCTAAATCATCAAAATGTTGATGAACACGTTTCCTTCTGGCAGCCAGCGTTGCACTCGACCATAAATGCTTTGCACCCTGAAAAATTTCACAAGCTCTATTAAACTAGCTGTAACAGTTTGTAAATCTTTCCAAAATGATTAAGATAAAGGCATAAATTAATATAATGCCTAATACTACTTAGTTGTGTGCAAGAGTGCAAGGCTTTAAAGAAAACAATGCTCACATGCTGACTTCCATTAAAACCATCTTGTGGTACCTCACTGTTTTGTGCAGAATTACTTAGATCAGAACCACATCCGCTATAAGAGAAGTGAACAAAGCTCCTCAACGTTTGCACCAGCAAGCTAAGATGCAAAAGGTTTGTCAAATCGGTTAAAAAAGTGATTTTACCTTGCAGTAGCTTCATCAAGATTAATCGGAAAAGACTTGACAGTTGGCGTTGTCGGAACAGCATGGTACTGATCCTATAAGGGACAAGAAATTAAATTCATTTTTTGTATTTTTGAATAACAACAATAGAATGTGACATTTAATAGTAAGAACTACATACCAGTAAGGATACTTGGTGTTGACTTTGATGAACTGCTATGATATCCTAAGAGAGAAACTGGTCCATGACTGTGCAACATTCCAACAGTCTTTTAAGTGGCAAGAATTTCATCTCAACAATTATAAGTACTTCTAAAATATTATGCATTACACAGACAGTCTAGCGAAAAGCCATAAAATCTATAAGTAGGCAGTGATGGGTGCCCTGCCAACCTAACTTTTGGGGGCGAATACATTTTAGAAAGGTAAGGGAGCATGCTCACTCAGGAAAATTTTCAGTTTTCAAAGTGAGATGCCCCCCAACTTAATCCTAGCCAGTTTTCAATGTTTTAAAAATGTGGTTCTCAAATTATTGGGGGGGCCAATCCCCCCCTTGGCTACGCCCTGCCTGCCAGTCAATGAATTGGAGAAAGGTCTACAAACTCAAAGTATACAGTATATAAACATATATGTATAAATACACATAAATATACTGTATACATAAGAAAAACTATGTAGATACAGTAGTTATGAAATTCAGCTCATGCTGCCAAGTAACTAGATGTAAACTCTCTTTCTATCCACCAAGTAGAATATCAAAGATAATATCCCAGTAACCTCGTTGTGAGGTCCAATGAATGACGAATTTACGTCATTAATTATACATTTAGGTAACGTCTAATTGAACCACGAGATGATAAATGACTAATCGGTAACAATACTATTACAAAGCGATAGCATATATATGGCATTACGTTCGATTAGCGATAAAAAGTCCCTCAAGCCTTGGGAGAATTGATCACTAATCGAACCGTATACCAACCTGTTACAGATAAAAATTTTACACTCTTACCTCTACTCTCCCCAGATCATCATCTATTAGCTTTACTTCTTGTGTAAGTTGGTCTAATTGCTGAAATATTGCAAGGACACAATGAAGAATTGCTGTTACCTTAAGGCTAAGATACAAACACAACAAATGTTGTTTGTTTTAACAAACAAACCTCTTGTTTATGTCTTTTTACTTGCTTTAAAAAGTCTTTCAAAATTTCATTTTGGGTCGCAGTGCTGTCCTATAAAAATTAACAGCTGCATATAACCTGACCGCATTAGGCAAAGTGAAATTATGTTTTCCCAAAGAAATGAATCTGCAGTGTAAAAATACCACAAACCAACTTACTGCTTCAAGTTGATATTTTCTCACTGATAAAATTTCTAATAATGAATCTATGTCTGCGACAAAAATTCAAAAAATTTTACCTCATCAAATGTTTAGGTTCTGTGGAGCAAACTAGGAAGTAAATACCTCAAAGATTGTGAATACCTGATACTTTTAAATTAGAATCACCACATACAATCTCTTGGAGCTCAGAAAAATTATACTAAAAAACAAGAGACAATTTTAGTCAAGTAACTCCTACTTTTTACAAAAGTTGAATGAATATGGACAGGTTTCAAGGGTAAATTAAGTTGCAAAATGGAACCGCTTGTGTAAAACTTTAATAAATGAACCCATTGACTGGTAATGCACCCTAATTACATATTGTACTTGGTCCAATCGCAAGTGATTTTACCACAGTTGATAGACTTAGACGGTTTGGAAACTTCACCTAAATTCAATAACACTCATTATCTATGTGTTTGTCTACGTTTATGCAAAAATATGGGCACTACTTCGTCACGTGTCTATTGTTTTTTGCACTGTGCAACCAATTGCAATGTTTTCCCATCCATGACATATACACAATAGTTGGTTCATAGCAATGTTATTGGTTGATTTTGCTAGAAATCAATACACACATGACGAATAAGGGCCCATATTTTTGCATATACGTCACCTAACATAGATAATGAGTATTGCTAAGTTTCCAAACCATCTAAGTCTATAAAGGTGGCTCCCTAGAGTTTTATCTCCGGGGGTATTTTGATCATATAAACAAGCATATTTGAATGCCGAAATAATATTTTGGTCGCGAAACAAACGTTGAATATCTTGCGTTTCCTTCGGTGAATTTTTTTCATATTTTGCACAAACAAAGTTTTTACTCTTTTAAACTGACACACCAATTTTGAAAAAAATAAATCGAAGGAGTTCTCCACAGTAAATTTTCGCGAATTACTCAAAAACATATCGATTTAATTTTTTTAAAATCTGCCAAATAAACAAGTAAACCGCCAGCAATCGATGTGCACAATATGAAAAAAATTCACCAAAGGAAACGCAAGATATTCAACATTTGTTTTGCGACCAAAATATTATTTCGGCATTCAAAGTTACTTGTTTATACGATGAAAATACCCCCGGAGATAAAACTCTATGGAGCCACCTTAACTGTGATTTTACTTACAAACCTAGGGGAATTCGTGGCAGTTAGTGGAATAAAAGAAGCTGCCATCTATCCATTATTAGCCCTATATTGACCACAGGGCCTCCTATTTGAAATAGGATTATTATATACCTAAACTTACTTCACTTAGAGGTTGATTTATTTGTATATTCTTTTCAATGGTTCTTTGCTTTCGTTTAAGTATTAGATCATTAACTACAAAAATCATACAGCATTAAATCATTTAGACAACACATTCATGGCTTCAACCTCCCACAGCGAGGTTCGTTTGACATCCATGTGTAAGAATTGAATGCTACTTACGCAAAAAATTTGGGAATATTTGATCTTGTTTGTCAATAATAAAATTACACTTTGGACATTTGTTGCTCTCCTGAAGACTGCGATGAATGCATGTGTAGCTAAAAAAAACCCATAAATTCTATTAAAATGGTGCCTAAGACAATACGATGTCCTGCTCCAACAGTTGTCTGAAACTTGCAAATGTACTTGTCAAAGTGAGCCTCGCATTTTTACTAGTTTCAATTGCAAGGACTTCTCCTTGACTAGTAAAATCGCCAAGCGTTAGACAGTGTAAAATATAGATAAAAGTCGGACATGGGCACATTGCTGCATCTTAATCTTAACAAGCTATCAAGACTCCTTGTCAAACAGTCTTTACCATCTTTTGTTGACTTGTAAATTATTTGAAGTTAGAGAGATTGTCATTCAATGAATAAATTGTTGCACAAGTAAAACATGAGTAAAGATTGGCCAATTTATTTGGCTTTTTAAAATCTTGACTGGCTTATACCATGCTTACAAATAATTTCTTATACATAATTGCTTAATTAAAATGAATTACTTCATTTCAATTTTTGATGAACAAAATTTAAATACAACAGGACAGAGATACTATAACTGATGTATGAATACGAAAATTGAACTGCTATCAAGATCTACATATTTCGTTTTTAAATGTCTGGATACAACTAATTAGTCAGTTTCTCAGTATGAATCAATTGCTGTTGCTCTTGCAAATTTTTTTGGGCAATGAGCCATTCCAATCACATACCATGCATACCACAAAAACTATTGTCTGGGGGTGAACTTTGCAACAAGATATCCATTAGCTGAAAAATTTCACCGCTTTAGGGCATTACCGCAAGAATCAATAAAGACATGCAATTTTAGGAAATGGTACAAAATTTCAACAGGTTAAATGATAGCAGTTTTAATTCGAGTACATGTAAAAACAGGAAGAGTTGACAAGACCACACTAGACCAAGGTCATATACCATGTCTTGTATATGAAATATGCTCGGATGATTCACAGACTAGGCAGGTCATTAATTCAATATTGGTTATCTGCCAGCACAGATTATAGTCTGTCTACCCCGGGAATGCTGAGTTTCCAAAATGTCTAAAGCCTCAGGACCACACAGATTTTTGCATGACCTTGCAGAACGTGACGCATTGTGCACTCAAGCAACACAAAATGAATCCTTACTTTGGAGCAAAAAGCTACAAGTTGCCAAAAGTACAAAAGCAGTACCAAAATGTTTGGCACAACTATTTAAATTTGCGGTAAAATTGACTATTTCCGTAAAAAATATTGTAAACACTTGACCGCACGCGAAAGTCGATTTAATTTTATTATGACTATTATTGTCCATGCCACAACTGTTTGGAACCTATCAGACACGACAATTGTACTGTTTTTTGTAGTAGTGTGACGATAGAAACCAAACAAATGCTCAACTTTACTATTTAGCCCTTGCTTTTTGCACTAACTAGTCTCGCAAATGTGATTTACATAGTCGCTGCAGTTTACGTACCAAAAACTGTGTCCACATTTAGTCATATGAGCTTCTTCAATCGTATCGAAGCAAATTGGACTGTAAAGAAACAAAGAAAGTGTAAAATGCTATGAGAAATGTAAACACAATGACGCGAGGAATACATATCGTCTTTTGACGCCGGTCGGAGTTGCCATTAGCATTACTTCGCAAACGATAGCAGCTAACGTGCAACTTTGCAAAGCAAAACCGAGCTTACCAAACGAAATCACTGTTTTTATCACTGAACGAGTTCACAATGCCATCGTGAATGGGTGGATGAGGTCGTTTACGGCGCCGGCTGCTAGTACCTCGGCTGCTGTCACCCGTGGACATCGACATGTGCGTTCTGCAATATTTCAAAGCTCTTCGTACAGGTACTCCAACAAACAGCACTTCACGGCCTACATGGCTTTGTTTTACAATGAAAGGCAGCTGCAAGCACCTTATGCTTCATATCTTAGCATAAAATGACCCACAAACGAGAAAACATCGTCTTGAACGAATCTTTCACAAGAACATCAAACAAATTTTTCAAACAATGAGCAAGGAAAACATCTCCCGGCAGTCCTTGCGCGCCTCATCGGAAGTTTTTCACCTTGAACTGCAAGCAGACTGGAACGCGAACTCCAGGGACCGGCTGTTTGAGAAAGGTGGACAGCGCTATCCACTGAATCGTGATTTCTTGTAGCCTTCGTAAAATTTTCCGTCTTCATAACTTAAAATTACCACTGATATCGATAGATTAAAGCCTTGGAAGTTTCCGCATTTTTTGTCCAATTTTGTCCACAGTTCGACCAGCCAGCTCCTCGCGTTTAGCTTAAACGGTGGATAAGTTGAAAACAGAAATCAATATTTATGCAAAGAAATTGAAAGTTTTTCAATTTAATACCACAATCATGTATTTACCCACAATTTTATTACATAAGATTTTATATGAATGTTTCATAAGATGTGTGGGAGCGTTTTTCAATTCTAACTTATCTACAGTTGATGACAATCTGCCGCAGTGACCATCAGCATACCTTCTGGGGACATCCCACCAACCGTTCGCGCACTTTGCTCATGAAACATGTATATTTTATAAAAAAAAACTTCGCTCAAACTTTCTCAAAGTACTTTGAAGCACCTGAAATTTCTCTCAGAGTTTTGAAATGACGAAAAAAGCTCAAAAAAGTACTTGGAGTTCGCAGGCGGAATATTTGACGTGGAATAATCTCTTCTAAAGAAAATAACACTTATAGTGGAATTCATAAATCAACAAATGTCTCTTTGAAGTTAAAACAACAAAACATGATAAAAATATCAAGAACATAGCAACATAGCTAGCTAATACGCGCATACTGACACCACGTGGGTCATTCTTTGGAACCTGATTCGCTGAGCAAAACAAGACATTTGGCGGGTAAATCAAAGTTAATTTTCAGAGAAACGAAATTTACAGCTTCTCAGTGATCCATAAAATAAATTAACTTCTGATTAACTGAGCGCGAGGTTTCTACAGGAAGTATGGGAAGACCGAAGTGTTTTTGGTACACTATTGCATCCTTTCCTCTTAACAAAATTTGCAAATCTTGTCACTAATAAGAGAATGCAACTTCTAACTTAATGAAGCTGGGTGTTTTGGTTAAATTAAAAAAATTGTTTGTTCGCTTGCCGCTTGTCCTTCTTCGGAAATTGATGGACCGTGACTTTATTATGCAACGCTTTCGAGTCAGTATGGTCGGACCGTCATCAGTCTATTTGCATTGGACGGCCGTACATACGGACCGAAAGTTTTGCACAAGTTTACGTTTTGCATAAATTTAAGTTTTGTATAACTTTTTGCATAAGTTTCAAGCTGTCTTAAGTATTTATTGAAACCTTAATAACCAAGTTTGGAGTGAAAAAACAGGACACAAACGTACTTTAAAATCTTTATTATTTATACGAAATTTGTGCTAAAAGCATATTTAAATATTAAAGACATTCTTTGAGTCATTTCTCATCCACCCAGGTATCCAAAAGTTCTGGCTGAGGGACAAACACATATGATGCAGTTCAAACAGAAGCTGTCAAAAACGTACGAAAAAGTCAATGTAAGCGATGAGCAAGAAACAAATTCAACAGCTTCGGGCTAACTGCTATACACAACTGATCGTGTTTTAATTTCGGAAGGTATAAAGTCTATAACTCATCCTTATCTTCGGGTTTCTCTTCGCCTTCTGCCCCCTCTCCCCCAGGTGGTGGGGCACCACCCTGCCCTCCGGCACCTTGGTAAAGCTTACTAACAATAGGCTGGACTATCTCCTCCAATTTCTTCTTCTCAGCTTTGCATTCCTCAGCATCAGCTTCCTTATTGCTATCCAACCAACTGATAGCAGCTTCAACAGCCTTGGAGACTGTCCCTTTATCTTCTTCAGAAAGTTTACCTCCAAGTTTCTCTTTGTCACCAACCTGGTTTTTCAGTGAGTAAGCATAGCTCTCAAGTTCATTTCTTGACTCCACTTTCTCCTTCACTTTCTTGTCATCATCGGCATATTTCTCTGCATCGTTGATCATCTTCTCAATATCTTCAGGGGTCAGTCGATTCTGATCGTTCGTAATTGTGATCTTTTCCTTATTTCCAGTGCCTTTATCTTCTGCAGAAACTCGGAGAATACCGTTCACATCAATCTCGAAAGTGACCTCAATTTGTGGCGTGCCTCTTGGGGCAGGTGGAATGCCAGTCAAATCAAATTTCCCCAAGAGATGGTTATCCTTGGTCATAGGTCGTTCACCTTCAAAAACTTGAATAGTGACAGTGTTTTGGTTATCAGCAGCAGTTGAAAAGATTTGAGATTTCTTTGTAGGAATAACAGAATTTCTTGCAATCAATTTGGTCATAACACCACCAACGGTCTCGATACCCATTGTGAGAGGGTTGACATCAAGTAGTACAACTTCTCCGACATCCTCCTCACCGCTGAGCACACCAGCTTGTACAGCAGCCCCATAGGCAACAGCTTCATCAGGGTTGATGCCTCGACTGGGCTCTTTGCCATCAAAGAATTTCTTGACCAAATCTTGGACCTTAGGAATTCTAGTGGAACCGCCAACCAACACAATTTCGTGAATGTCGCTCTTCTTAAGGTCGGCATCTTCCAAAACTTTCTTTACAGGCTCCAAAGTGGATTTAAATTGTTTCTGAAAAACAACGAAAACACTTAAAACTTTTCAAAGAGCCACTACATGTACTATAATGTCGGAACCTCAGGGGTTGGACATATATATATGATAATATTTAAGTCATTTTACAGAGAATGGCATCTTTGTGCAATTTAACAAAGTACAAACCCTGACCTTGAAATACTGACATTTTAAAGTAACTAGAATAATAGACCTACCATGTTGATCTCTTCAAATTTGGCTCGAGTGAGTGTTTCCGAGAAGTCGTCTCCCTCAAAGAAGGATTCAATCTCGATTCTTGCTTGATGTTGGGCACTTAATGATCGTTTGGCCTTCTCCACTTCACGGCGAAGTTTCTGGAGAGCTCTGTTATCCTTGCGAATATCTTTGCCCTTCTTTTTCTTGTACAGTTTGACAAAGTAGTCCATCACATTTTGATCAAAGTCTTCACCACCTGGAAAGAGATGGATCGATGTTTGAGGGAAGATAGAAAATAGCTCCAAAGTAAACATTCTTTAATTTTCTTAAATGCCTATTAACCATTGCATAATAGATGGAGAATATCATTGAAGCACCAGAATATGTGCAATACGTACCAAGATGAGTGTCCCCATTAGTAGCCACCACTTCAAAAACACCATTATCAATGGTCAAAAGAGAAACATCAAAAGTACCACCACCAAGGTCAAACACAAGAATATTCTTCTCTCCTTCCTTCTTCTCCAAACCATATGCAATGGCGGCAGCCGTAGGTTCGTTAATGATCCTCATAACTGTCAAACCAGCGATGGCTCCAGCATCTTTGGTTGCCTGTCGCTGGGCGTCATTGAAGTATGCAGGTACCGTGACTACGGCATGGGTCACTTTCTTTCCCAAGTAAGCCTCTGCGGTTTCCTATGCAAAAGACAAGATATTAATACAGACAGTTTGAACACGCCAGTCCAAGAAGCCTTTTTACAAACGGCATGAGAAACATCAAAGGACTGGGTCAAGCCTGGTGATTGGAGGAATACGTCAACTTTGCTTCCGGTTGACATCCCTGTTATCAAAAATGCCACTTGCTCAAGCTCTCTATTAACAGACTTCTACCACAAATGAGAGTTACCTTCATTTTCGACAGAACCATGGCGCTGATTTCTTCGGCAGCAAATTCTTTCGTTTCTCCTTTAACATTCAATTGAACATGAGGCTTATCATTCTTTTTCACCAAAGTGAATGGGAAAAACTTTTTATCATGTTGAACTGAGGGATCGTCCCAGTTTCGACCAATCAAACGCTTAGCATCAAACACGGTATTCTCTGGATTTGATGTCAGCTGATTTTTAGCCCCATCACCAATCAATCTCTCCCCTTCTGGTGTAAAAGCCACGTATGATGGAGTGATTCGGTTTCCCTGGTCGTTTGCAATGATTTCAACACGGCCGTTCTTGAAAACGCCAACACTGGGCAAAAGAAAAGCATTTCGATTAACTCTGTGACATGTTTCCACGTCTTGAACAGATATTTAAATCAATCTTCACAGCTGCTTTTGACAACTTACATCGTCAAGGAGTTAAGTACTAAAATTTATTTGAGCAAAAATAGTTCAATGCATTTGTGAAATTAAACACAATTCTATTTTTGTGCTATAATTATAAATAGCCTAAGTTTTTTCCTTTCTACTGCCTTGTAGAAAGCCTTTTATTTAAATTTCTTACCATGAATAAGTCGTTCCCAAATCTATCCCAATCACTGTTCCAACATCTTTTTTGTCCTTGTCTTCCGACTTTTTCTCCTCACCATTCACAAGTAAAAGGTTCCCGGCAAAAGCCAGGAAAACTATCCCAAAAACAGTCTTCATTTTAAGAAAAAAATACAAAACTTAGAAATAGATTTTGTTTCAAAATGATCACAAATAACTCAAGAGAAAATGTCTATGAAGTTCATGCCCTCCCGTCAATGTGTTTCGAGTTTATACAACGGGCAAATGGCGTGTAGGCTTTTGATTGGTCCACTCTATTCCCGTGGCTCGCTTTCATTGGTCAATGTTCCATGATTGCGCAAGTACGGAATGCTGACGAACGCCATCGTGGCTTCTTCTGCGCTGTCCAGCGCACGTCCGGGGTTCTAGGGGTTTTCCTTGAGCACAAAATTCGCATATTTAGCGCGAGTAGGCGTGCGCAAACAGGAAACAAAAAGCTTTGCAACGAAACTACCTGATTCATTCTCCCTATGAATAGTGTTTTTTGTTGGTTTACACTTGTACTGCATTGAAAATATTAAAATACAATAAACATTCGCGGAATAAAATTTCACAATAAACCTGCTGTTCTTTTAGGTATTAAACGCATTTCAAATGGTTGCAGTAAAAATCGTTGCATAATCAAAGATTTTCACCCACAAGCATGCGGAGTGGTAACTATGGTAACTATGAGGACTCAATAATCATGAAAGAAGTTTTGTGTTTTAATGTTTATTAAAATCTCCATGAAGATGTAAAATACAGACAAGTATTTAGTACATTACAAAACTATATAGCCTACATTATTGTATGCTAAAAACTGCCAAGTAGTTAAAAAGACTCAGATTTTGTAACTTCTTTCAAGGAAAATTCCTGCCAAAAGATGAGAAAAAACCACGGAGGTATAAAGTACTGCACAACAAAAGCTTTTCAACAAAATGTATTCCAAATTTTGCCTCAGAGATCTTGGTGGTTACTCATCATCTTGTCACATCAAGAGTAGCAAATATAGATTACATCACTGGCAAAATTGAAATTGCATAATTATGTAACGTCAGATCATGCTGTACCTGTGCAAATGAAATAACACCGCCAAGCATGAGCACCCCAAATGTGAGCACTCTTTGAAAGTATACAACAGACACTCCAAATACAAAATACCACAGGGGAAAAATGCCCCAAACAGCATCATTTTAACTGCAGCTTCTTAACCAACATTCTAAAGACTTGCGAAAACAAAATGAGGCAGTTAAAATCTAATAATCAAAATTTTTGACAAAATTCTTAAGCAGAAGTGAATTTGCATCAGTCAGGATTCTAATTATCCAGAACTTTCTGAATCATAAGATTTCATATGTCCCTATTCTGAAGTCATCACATACAAATTCAATATTCATTACACAGACAGGAAAATGTCAGGTTTAATACTCACGAAAGGCCCAGTTGCTCACTTTGACCAGTTGGATCTTTGAAAACAAAAATACAAGTACTAATAAGTAACAAGTTTGCCACATGTATTGTTGTCATGGTTACATCCAACTAGAATCAGATAGAGCTAATAGATCGTCACAAATTCCTTCAGGTGAACTATGCACTTTAGTCATCATTTTCCAGTTTGCTAAACAGAAACCATCTGACAGAAAATAAGTAATGGAGAGTGAAGTTACCTGGAACTTGAATTGGAGCAGAATGGCAACATATTTAACCTAAAATTCAGGTGTTGGGTTAGTTTATATGGGATGGCAAAAGACTGGATGAAAACCTGATTCGCAGCATCAGACCTATCGATCACATTCAACCAGGTAAAACCTGTCATGAAAATATATTGTCATCATTTGCTTACACACTAAATGAGAATGGCAAACATATGTTTAAATTGGATGTGATTACACCAACTTACAAATTTATTATTTCGGTAAATTTATTTGAATTCGTAGTAGGCCAAGACTCATCCTTACAAACCTAAATATTCAATTAGAGTTAGGAGCATCAGATTTAGAAAAAACCAAAAAATATTTTAGAAAGAAAACTGCCTCAGATCTTGGTGGTAGTTAGTTTTCATTTATGAATTCAAATAGCAAATATTAAGTCACATCATTGGCAGCAAAAACATATGATGTCAGGCAACAACCTCTAATAAGTTTCTCGAATGTTTGATGAAAAGAATCAACAATAAACAGCAATCGGTTGCTCTTTCTCTGACCCCTCCTGCATACTTTCACGTATAATCTGAACATTATTACTCCATCATAAAAAAATTTTTTCAAAAAGTCACTCCACACTACAAGGATAGAAAAGAAAATTGTATGAGAATGCAAGCCAGACTAGGAGTAACAGAATTTCATACATGAAGATTTCAGTAACGCTAATAGCTCGTCAAAACGTTGAAAATGAAACCATCCAACTGCAATCTATCACAATCCGTGTTCAAGGCATAGCAGCACGTTTTATGGTCGATTGAATAGACCACAAGAGCAAATATTTCAAAAGAATCTTACTAAAGAAATCTCACCTGCAACTACCAACACGTGACTACTGCCAAACAGACAGCGTGCCAGTGCAACAGCAACCAGCGCTCTCTGATTTTACAATTTGAACATGACGAGAATTTGTATTTTGATCAATAATCAGTCTTATAAAAAGAAACATGTAGTTTAAATCTCTCTACTTTTTCTGACTAAAACACCGAGAAATATAGCTTTTCAATATGAAAACTGCTTCTCTTCATTCAAGTGCAAGTTCTGAACGTTGTGAGAACGTATGTGCACATTTTTGAGTAAGATCAGATTTGTTTTTCTTACACAAACGTGAACACCACCAACCAACGAGGCACTGTGAATGAGGTTTTAAATTGAAAAGTCAAAACAAAAGGTCACGTTGCAAAGACTGGCTCGTCTGTCAACAGCCATGAGTTTTCTCGCGAAAACAATATCATTGGCTCTTTGCCTCACATATTTCATTTGCAACGGAGAGAAGCTAAGTACAGCTGAGCGAATTCAAGCCAAAAATAAATGGGACAAAAACGGCTTCATCGTTTATTGCCCCTGTATGGGTATGTAGATTTATAATAGCACTATTTCAGATGCAAATACTTATTAATTCCAGGAGTGTAAGTATTGTAAAGTGGCATTTTAATATTTACACTTTGTTTACACTAAGGATCACGTGTATCTGTTGGTGAAAAAACTCTTACAGAACTTTTTAGAACAATTAATAGAAACAATTGTTAGAGCCACTATTGTGATATTCAATTTAGGTCGTTTTGGGAATCAGGCAGATCAATTCCTGGGTGCCCTGGCATTTGCTAAAGGTCTTAATCGAACACTGGTCCTCCCCCCTTGGATAACATATCAACATGTACCTGGATCTGTGAGTTTATAGAATATTAGAATATTATTGATAAACATTGCAGTGAAAGGGATGTTTTCCTATGCCATTTGTCAGAGCAATACAATGAAGTAGGTGCATATTGAGATCTTGTCAGATATTTTTGGTAACTACAAGGATGTGAGAGCATCGTCCTGATGAGTAAAATTGCCTGGTACTAGACAGAGTAAAACACATGAAGAAGGATACATTGCCACTCATTGGTTTAACATGTAATTCTGTTTAATGATCACTGCTTATAGGAAAGAGTTCCATTTGATAAATGGTTCAAAGTGGAGCCACTCAAAGCATTTCATCGTGTTATCACAATGGAGAAATTTATAGCAAACATTGCTCCATCCATCTGGCCCAAAGGAACAAGGATAGGTATAATATACCTGTTGTGCAAAGCCATCTCTTCCAGATACAATTGTGTAGGATAACACTAACTGGAAACAACATTTTACACATACTTTTAGGTTTTTGCTACACATTTCGAGGCAGTGACAATGAATGTAAGATGAAGGAAGGCAATCCATTTGGTCCATTTTGGGATCATTTTGGAATAGATTTTGATAGTTATGTTGAACATAAAGGTCTTCTCTACAACACAGATTTTGAACCTGTTAGACATGATTGGAACCAAAGGTTAACTAATGCTACTAATAATATTGCTGTCAAGGTATCTGGTGCAAAGTTAGTGTATTAGACTACATTAGCCTTCTTATTTTTAGGTTTCCAAGCAAAGAATATCCTGTGATTGCATTGATGGGAGCCCCTGGAGACTTTCCAGTGTTGGAAAGAAACAGAAGATTACAAAAATATTTACTATGGTCAGATGAAGTTGATAAGATATCTGATGAGTTTATCAAGAAGAACTTGCCTGAAGGACCATTTGTTGGTATCCATTTACGAACAGGCTCAGATTGGGTATAACTGAAATGTTATGTCTGTGTAGTTAATTGAGTGGACCTTATTTAGTGGCAATCATTGGATGAATCTCAGTAACAAATTCTTGCATGCATACTTTTTTGGTGTTCAGTTCTAAAGTTTTCACTTGATATTTGTAGAAGAATGCTTGCAACCATATTGGAAGAGAAACGAAACAGTTATTTGCATCGAAACAATGCACAGGCTATGACCATGAATACCAACTAACCAAGGATATGTGTTGGCCATCAAAGAAAGAAATTGCAAAAAAGACCAGAAAAATTGCAAAGCAGTACAAGGTGAATTCGGTGTTCATTGCCACAGATAATGATCCATACAAATCAGTCATTGAAAAAGAATTGAAGACTTTGAGCAAAAAAGTAAGCTATTATGGTATAAATGCACAAGCAAAAGAACTCACCAACGAACTAGTCAAAAGTAACTTAGCTAACTTTTATTTATTTTGAATTGTTTTTTAGGTTACAATTCACCTGCGTGAAGACTCAAGCAATGATGCACCTATCATTGATCTGGCAATTTTAACTAAGTCGAAAGTATTTATTGGAAATTGCGTCTCTTCATTTTCCTCATTTGTGAAAAGAACTCGTGATGTGGAAGGCAAAGCTTCTGCTTTTTGGATGTTTGATGCTACCAAGACAAAATCATCAAAGAAAAAGGATGAATTATAAGATTAGAAATAATTTTTAATAATTTAATTAAACACGTATTCGCTGATGTAATTTAGGAACCAATCCTTTTGAAAAATTCACAATGCATTCACTCCTGCCTTTTGTCAAGGTTTGCTATGTGACATAAGATGAAAGTTTGAAGTTGCTACAAGCTTTTTGTGAACGATGATAACTTATTTTAGAAAAGTTTCCCAGTAGTTAGTCAACACTTCATAATTGAAAAGCTGCTAAACTATAAAATCTTGGATTGTCAAAAATTCTTAATATATATCTTTCAAACAAGAAGCTAGAAAATATTCAAGCTCCAGTTTCCCTCGTATTTTGCTGTCTTAGTTCTTTCATTCTTTCTAAGACTTTAACACACTCCGAGTATAGACTTTCATTTCGTCCCTCGAGTACACTTAGACAAGAGTCCAATCTATCCAGTTCCACGTCCAACGCTTGAATTTCTGTCAGAACAAAAACATGACAACAAGGTTTAGTACACGTACGAAAGTTAATATCAAAGAAGCAAGCGACATTAATCTACTCTTCTTTTGCACGAATACCTTTTATATCGTCTTCTTGAATGGAATGATTTGTCCCGTTCGTCAAAATTGTATCATTCTCGTCCGCCATATTGGTTTTCGCATTCGAACGCTGGGGAGTACTTCATTTAAGACAGAACTTCGTTTTTCGCTTCGAATGAGGATCATTGGATAAGGATCACTCACTGGGATCATTGGATTAGGATTCGCTGAATCACGCAATGATCCATGGGAATGTAAGATAACGCAACCAGCACCAGTGCAAAAAGCGCGAAAGAGTTTTTTGGTAATCATTTTTTCGCACTCTCAAAAACGTTGCCGATGTGGAAGAGTAAAAATTTGAAATCACGTCATTGTGATTGGAATATATTACTTTCATTACAAAATTAGCTAACATTTTTTAAATAACTTACTGTGCATAGTTTATAGTTGGAACCATGTTCTGGGTAGCGTGATAAACCTTGCCACAGTTTTACTGGCAGATATTTGATTCAGAAATGCGTTTGAGTTTTGATAGTAAATCCGCCCTCACTATCACTATTCACATCGAGCTGGTAAATTCTGCCGTTGAAACTTGAAACGCAGAACCTGAAAATTAGCGAAGAGCTTTAAATTGTTACAATTCTAGGAGCTAAAAATTAAAATTCAGGGCAGGTTGCTTAACCTGCACTCTCAGAATCACTCATAGCGCAGAATCGAAAGCCTAGATACGAGATCGTTTCTCCTGTCGTTCCTATTATGGCGACAACTTACTTTCCATTCTCCCATACAGCCAGGTCAGTAAGATGTCCCGAACCAAAAAAACGTTCAGTCGTCAAGCATTCTAAATAAATATGCATTTGATCACACTTTATATGAACTGTCAAAGCTACGCATCCACGCCCTGTACATTTTGACACTCCACGCTTGTCTTTGTCCGGGATGATCTAAAAGTCGGAGATTCTATATATCGTGACGTCATTGAATATTAGAGTCAAAGGGTATTCTATTCTAACTACCCACTTTTCATCTAATGCAAATGTAATTCTATTCGGCGTACTTTGAGTTTCTTGATTCCAAATTTTCACCGTTGAGTCGTGCGAGGCACTCATAATTCTAAAATTACACAGATCAGATTCTATCTTTTCTATCCATTGCCAAGTCATTCAAAGTCATAAGACGCAGTGTTAAATGAAACTTAACAATGCTTACAAAGGCCATGAAGTGATTTCATTTCTTCTTGGTAGAAAACAACAGCTAGAAACGGTCTGTTCGTGACCAAGATACGTGTATATTTGTTTTTTACCTCTGACATCCCACAACTGTTGAAAACAATCATTTAAGAAACACATCTTTTATCACTCAACTACTTTGACAAATATGAGTCTTTTCAGATTTTCTAGTGTTAAACTTACAATAAGTTCACAGCCACTGCCATTAAAACCATTGGAAGACGTCAATACAAAACGACCGTCACTTGAAACATCACAGCACGTCTATTAAAAGCAAAGAGGATACAATAAACATTGCAGTGAGATATACGTTTGTGAAATCAAACATAATTTTAGCAAGAGATTCTAACGTAATGGATACAGCGAAGCCTACCGCGAAATATTGTTTGGGTGGAAATATGAAAGCTACTTCCAAGGAGCGACTATCCCAAATCCTTAAGAAAAGCCATTTACATTTATAACTTCAGTTTAAAATTTCAAAGATTTTCGTTTTGAGACAAATGGATCACTGAATTTCATTGTTTAAAACATATTCATACAGAATAACCTTTCCAATTAAAAATAACTGCAAAGAATGAGGGTCCTGATTACAATAAAAGTATGTAAGTAGATATAAGATAACAACACATAAACTAATCTGCTAAAAATGTCTGTCAATATTAATGATTCACACTATTATCAATTTTTACGCCTTTAAAAATGCACGCTTTGTGTATTCAAGCTTTACTTTGAGTAACATCAAATCTCCACAGTATCCCATATTAATTATAGTAATGAATATCATTTTGTTTAATTTTAAAATAAACAGACATATAGTTTGGTACTTCATTAGTTAGGAAAGGAGCTGGTTGTTTGGAAAAAAACAGAGAAAAGAATCATTATGTCAAAGAAACTGTGATGATAAAGAAAATTGGAGAAAAGATTGCAATTTTAATCAAATTGTGATATTCAAGAAACAGTCAGCCTTTTATAACATACAAAACTTTATACCTGAGCATTTTATCTTCTCCTGCTTGGGCAATAAGATTGTTTTCATTTGAAAACCATTTTACACATGTTATCTAGTAACAAATATATTGAAACCAAAATCAATTAGACAAATGTTGTAAAAGATGTTTTCAATCTAAAGCTCAAGGTGACATAGTTTGCCTTACCAAATTTCTTGTGACTGCATTTGATCGCAAACAATGAGCTCTCTCAATATCCCAAAGTTTCATGGAATTATCCCTTGAACCAGAACATAGCACAGAACAGTCTAGATACCAACCAAATCATAGCAGAAGAGTTTTACCTTATTTAGCATTGCCAATTGATAGTTCAGTCAAGACAAAATAACACAATCTACTTAACACTTGCTTCTCTGGACAATTTTAAAGACGTTTACACTTATGTGACAATGGCTTACCAGGATTTGTATCTATTGCAGTTACTACAAGTTCATGCCCATCATAAATGCATTGTAGTTGAACATCGTTATTTTCATTAATTAACCAGGATTTGATCGTTTTATCCCTTGATGAGCTAAACACCATAGATTGATCGTGAATGGAACCACAGCACACCTGAGGGTTTTCGAAGAAATAATGAGCATTATTAAAGCACTTTAATATAAATCAAGTGAAATTACAATTAATAAATGCAAACCTTAGTAATATCTTTGTCATGAGCTTTCCATCTTGTGTATAGTTTCCCTTTCTCGTAGTTGAATATTCCTATGCTCTGAAGAGAAAAAGTATATTCTGAGGCATAAAAATTACTTTGAATGAGAATTGTGCAATTTAAGTCAAATTATGATTACAAGTTGAATTTCAAGCAAAAAAACACCTGCTAAGCACAAATTGTAAAATCTGTCCTTAAGATTGTAAATGCATTCACCAGTATGTTTAAACATGAACATTATCTTAAAATTTAATAAATCAAAAAGTCTAGTACTGATTTTTACTGTTCTGGGTTCTGTAAACAGTTTGACACTCGAATTTAGTACTCATACCATATCAGTACTTCCAGATACGCAAACTCCAGATTTAAATACAGCCACAGAAGTGACCCTATCATCGTGAACTTGTTCAAACTCATTAACTGCATTCAGTGAAGGCATAACATCCGCATTTTCATATCTGGCCACGCGCTTCGTTTTTGACGTTTTAGAGCCCATTTAAACAATTCCAACAACAAAAGCGTATACTTTTGAAATATCTACATAATCTGAATTTATCATTCTTATATTTACACAAGGTAATTCAAAATATTATAAGAAATTATAGGAAGTTTTTAATTGAAACTTGCGCACTTTCAACGGTACTTTCCCGCTCCTCAAAACCGCCATTTTGGCTTCTCGAAAACAAGTTATGGTCAGCGGCTAGCAAGCTTCGGTGGTGGTAACTATGGTTACCGCGTCTGCCAGCAAATTTTCTAAACGTCATAACAGCAGTTTCTATTTAATACTTAGGTCATCACCGCCACGCGCGAAATTGTCGAAAATCTAAAAGTAGAATGCCATGGATTACCCAGATACTTTGCGATTGCGAGGCCATTCCAAATGCGTTGAAAACTGTTGCTATTCTGCAGATGGGTCGCAAATCGTATCTTGCAGCATAGATGAAACGGTGCTATTGTGGGATGCACAAACTGGTCAAAAAATACAAACGATCGGAAAACACGACGGTGAAGTATGGGCGTGCGATTTTAGCCGTGCCGGTATTTACATTTCTTCGGCTTCGAGTGATAAAACAGTGCGCATTTGGGACCAACGATTATATGGTGCAATAGCAACGTTTAAAGGCCACACCGACACAGTATGGTCATGCACTTTTGACCCCAGTTGGTCGACACGGACACTCGCGTCAGCTTCATCAGATGGGAGCGTGAAAATTTGGAACTGGAAAACACTGAGCATTGAACAGAATATTGAAAGTCATCGAAATAGTGTAGAGCATGTGTCTTTTTCGAGAAACGGTCAAAGTCTAGTCACTTGCAGCCGTGATAAAAGTGTTCATATTATTGAAAATTATGCAGATGTATCTAAACGCGAAATTAAAATGTTAAACAACCACAAAAGACGAGTAAGTTTTTGCAGTTTTTCTGGTATTGAAGACGAGCTGATATTATCATGCTCGGATGATAGAACTGTGAGAGTATGGAACCGAAACTCATTATGTAATACTAGGACATTGGTGGGCCACCTTAACACAGTGTGGTGCTGTGATACGCGACCTGTGGGCAACAGAAATGTGTTAGCATCTTGTTCAAGTGACAAGACTGTTAGGTAAGAATGCCTACAGACCAGATTGGCTTTGTGAAATTTTTCAGAGAGCTCTTCTTCTCAATTTAGATTTTGGGATATGGAAAATGGATCTGAGTTAAAAAGGATAAGAATAATGGACAATGAGATCGAGTCTGAAGACCAACTTGTTTGTTGCCAATTTTCACCAGACATGGTTCAGCTTGCTGTATGTTCAAATAACAGCAGTCTATATATTGTTGAAATGAGAGGAATTGCACATGAAATTATGGAAAAAAGAAAAGACCTAATTACCAGGGCGATGTCTAACACAAAATAAACATTGAACAATATAACATAGATGTGGTCATGCAAGTATCTGCTTGCTTAAATACTGAGGCAGCTTTTCATAAACTGAAGTGTAACAAAGTGTGCTAACAACAATAAAATAAAACTGGTAACACAACAATTCCATAATTCATTTATTACACCAACTCCAAAAAGCTTGACCAATCTAGATCTTAACTTCTTTAAGCTTGGCTCTCTCCTGTCTTTCGGTGACAGCTTGGGATTTTACACCCATGATTCCACCACCCCAGTGACGTCTAATTTCATCATAACGATCGTTGTAATTGGTCTTCACAGCTTCAACAAGGTTGTTAAGGTTGTGCTTATCTTCTGGCTTCACTGTGGTGATACACAAGGCAGTTGCAGTCTTTTTATGCACAACTTTACCAAGCCTAAATCAAGGAAGGCACTTTGGATTAAAATATTACCAAATTTTAACATGTAAAACATAATGCAAAGATAAATGTATCTTGCCATAACCAACAGCTATAGACTTGCATACTACAACTGTTTTCTCAAACAAGAATTTAATCTTGCATTTTGGATGATGTCATCACAATACAGTCATGTAACAACACTTTATTAAAATGCATCATTCAAGGGCTATGTCACTTTCAATAATAAAAATTCTCAGTGTATGTATATATCAGTGGGAATAATTTTATAAAAAGGATTTTTAGATTTTAAATGACAAACCTAGCTTTGCCCTTGACAATACAATAAGGCACATTCATTTTTCGACACAAAGCAGGCAACCATACAACAATCTGTAATAATAAAGGCATCAACAATCAGTAGTTTTCAGATAGTTGCATGTTGTAATTGAAAACCATTACTGTTCTGCACTGCACTACCTCAATGGGATCAACATCATGAGCTATGACAACAAGTTGAGCTTTCTTCTGTTCAACCAGCTGAGTGACATGATTAATGCCATATTTTACTGTCACAGGCTTCTTGCCTGGAGCCTCCTCTTTGCCTTGGGCTTTTTTCTCAGCCTTTGCTGTGAGACGAGCTTTCTTCTCTGCTTTCGTCTCAGGACGAATCTTGTGCAACAATTTGAACAACTGGGTGGCTACATAGAGGCAGAATAAAACCACAGATAAACAATTTAATACCAATATAGGTTTAGCATATTGAGCATATTCAATCTAATGACTTGAATCAAACCTGTTTGCTTGTCCAATGTTTGCGTAAACTGGTTGACAGAGGGAGGCACTTTCAGACGCT
Organism: Phenganax subtilis; assembly: GCA_025434845.1. Taxonomy (NCBI): domain Eukaryota; kingdom Metazoa; phylum Cnidaria; class Anthozoa; order Malacalcyonacea; family Clavulariidae; genus Phenganax; species Phenganax subtilis. The sequence continues at coordinate 15,764 of JAOBYK010364241.1, read as the reverse complement.
GATACAAGACAGCCCTTTGTCGCTGAAGTCTGATGTACTTGGGCCATCTCACAAAGCGACTTAAATCCCTTTTAGGCTGAATATCAGCACCTTTAATATAATCATAAACAACAAATTTTACACAATGAGGAACAAATCTGTTACATTGTTAACATGTGCATGAAGCAGCAGTAATGAAATTTTTTTTAAACCAACATATTACTATACCAACCAATGCCAAAGTTTTTAGATCGTTTCTCATACAGAGGATTGGCAACCTTCTTTGGAGGTGGTTTGGATGTGGTATAAGGGGCAGGAGCCACCTTTTTCGATTTGGGAACCTTTTTCACTTTTGGCTATAGAATAAAAGAAGAAGTGAATATTTGAACACATTTCGTCTTGTCTTTCCACCTAATAGATGTTGCATGTGAAATCATGGTTGTGTGTGTTTATATTATTCTTCTACAAATCACGCTATAAAAGAAATGTCCTTCCAGGTGAGCGTTTAAAAGTTTCAGAAAAATGCATTAGTTTCATAATAATTACATGTCAGGAAAAAGCCTTCAATGTGATCGCTTTACAACAATTACTACTCATGACTGGTCTAGCTAAAGTTTGTAAATGTGATCAAGATAATGGCTTCTCCCGTCGATAATCTACAGCAAAAATTTCATAAAAGGGCAACAATTTTATTTTTTTAGGCATGTAAAGCCTGCCAAGGGTTACAAGCACAAGGATGGGATAGGTAAAAGAAGGATTTTTCCTACAACAAACTAACCATTTTGAAATAGAGTTCCAAAGAGAAAGAATAGGTTCTTGAACGACCCAATACCAGACCCCCAACAAACGCACGGTTTTCAATATGGCGGTTGCTTGAGAGTTTTGAGTAAACTTTTTATGAATTTACTACAATTTTAAGTGAAGAATGATCATTACAGTATTGCAGGTTTAACGTTAACCATATTCTCCTCAACATTCTCGATATTATGGCTCAAAACCGGGGTCTCTCGCAGTCTAAAGAGGCTTTACTTAAATCTTATACTAAACGATTGAAAGATGATGTCAAATCGATGTTAGATAACTTCACGGAGATTATTAAGTCATCCAAGGTATGTTTTGCAAATTCGATAGGTATACATTATAGCAAACATCAAAATTGTAGCGGAAGATTAAACTTGTAGATGTCGTAGAAACTCTCTCATGACGTCACATATTTTAATTTTCAGCTCGAAGAGGAAAGCCAGGTATCGCGATTAACCCAATGTGAACAAGACGAAAATGAGTGCAAAGTTCGAGCAGCAAATATAGTAAGAATCTACTTGACGATAAATGCCCTAGAAGATGAAAAATCGTCAAAAAATGCCAGTATTTGAGGAACCATCTCCAACTAACTCTTTAATTTTACATTGAATAAAAAAAGAAAATGTTTTCTGCCATTTCTAGGTTCGTGCTGGTGAGTCTCTACTTAAGCTTGTTTCAGATATCAAAGAGTTTCTCATCTTAAACAATTTTCCGGGTGTAAATGAGTCAATTGAGAGACGATGCAAGCAGCTGTACACTCTTCAGAAGGAAAGCCAGAGTACATTGAACAGTATTAAAGAAGACCTAGCTGGGTCACTGTATGAACTAGAGGAAGAGTACTATAATTCTTACTGTAAAACTATCATGAAATGAACCAGATCGTAAAGCCAATGACTTTTAATTTACTAGTATTTTACAAATTAAGGCAGGCATTTGAGACTTGAGATCATTATGATTAGTCCCTATTTGCTGACATTGAAAATATCAACTACTTCATACTCCTTCACTAGTGGACTTAAAATTCTTTGTGATGCATCACAAATTAGTATGTGTATTGTACACTTACACTGAGGTAAAGTCCTAGAAGTCTTCTCTTGACTGCAAATCAATTGCTTTTCAAATTCTGAGAATCTTCACAAAATTTCTCAACTTTTTTTCTGAATATTATATAGAACTTTTCCTTTCATGCTTCATGAAATTTGCAATTTCCTAGACAAATAAAAAACAGAAAAAATTAGTGTAGGTTGTAAAAAACATTGAGATTTGAGGTCTACATGTGCAATCAACTTGTAAAAATTCATCTCACATACATTATTGTGGTACCTTATTGAGAATGAAGTCTTTCTCAACACAATTTTCTATCATATCAAAGTGATCTAAGCCAGGAAGATCAATGTAAATCACAGAATGATAAGGTAACATCTTTTTTAATAGTTTGCAGAAATCTTGTGATTGTTCATGAAAGAGTGATGTATCGTACTCTGCTATTGCAAACATCACTTTGCATTGTATTGTCAAATTGTGAGACTGTAAAATCTTCATTGGACTGTTTCTTGCTGCTACCTCTCTGCAAAAGTATAAATGATCAGTGAAACTGAAAATTTGGTGAAAAAAATTTGATGTACTCTTATATCACATACTTATCCATTTTTATAAGATCATTTACATAAGTTTGCACGAAAGGTTCCAGATCAAACAATCCACTGAGCAAACAAACACCTACAAGTATGGTTTATACAAATATGTCAATGTGAAGGACTTTCGGCTGCCAATTCAAATACGAACATGTAAAGCAATTTTACAACAACTTGAAGCAGGTCACATTTGATCTGCATAAGAACAATAGTAAAAGAGTAGAATACAAGGATCTATATCACATTCACCTGCAACTCTTTGAGGTGAAAAACCACTGTCCTCCCAGTTTAGTGTCATCATCATAGCTGACAGATGAGCACCTGCAGAGTGTCCAGACAAGAAAAGTCTAGGCAAAAAAAATGTAATTGTCAAAAGAAAATTTCAATCAAAGTGCCAAGGCTGTAAAACTACCTTGATGAAGGAAATTTTTTGGCAGTAAAAATCACAGCACTTCGTATCTGCTCCACCATATTGTCCATTGTTACTGAATAATAATGTACACAATGAACAGTTTAAAAAAAATGCTTGTAAAAGGCTGTCATGACATGAACTGACCATTATTTAACACCATTATTTCAACTTTATATTGTGGACATATTTACCATCTGGCGCAAAGTCATATCCCACCATAACTAAGGTACAATTCAAATCATTCAAGTGTGATCCAAAGAATGCATAGCTACTTTTGCTAAAAGAAACAGAAAGTTATTCTAATACTATATTTTACAAACTTGTAGATATTTTGCATAGTTTAGACTTGCATGAATTATGAGAAACTACACTTTTCAAGCACTATAATTGACAATGATAAACTGTTAGTACCTTCCTGCTTGCCAATATCCTCCATGTATGAATATCAACACATCTAAAGCTGAAAGGTTGAAATGTTGGCCTGCCAGTCTAATTTTCAACTAGTATATTCTTATATTGGTAAAAAATCAATGTGTATTTCGCGGAGGCAATAGCTAGCCGGTGCACACTGTAGAAATATATTAATCACCTTCTACATTTGTTTTTGGATAATAAATGTCCAGTTTACTCTTTTTTCCAGTGCCATAAACAACATCCAATTCACAAGTGAACTGTTTAATCAACTTTGCTTTTACTAAAATAATTATGCATAAAAGTACAGTAACCTTGAAAATTACAGACAAAAGATTTAACTACTTGATGTTTAAAATAATTAGGACATTCATCATGGCCAGGTGCATTCCTTGTGCTAAGTGCGAAGATTGTGGAGTTTCATAATTCGCACTATAATTTGTAATAAAAGTCAGCGTACAATTGCCAATCTTCAGCGTGAGTTTATGGAGAATGCACTGTGGATGGCAGGTAAAAAGCTAAATAAAATAATGCATCTAATTTTCACATTACGTGCAAGCCCCTTTTCAGTAAAAAAGGTGACTGGATGCTGGTCTTCTGGAATCTGTCTGACCACCCACTGACTTGGGCTAAATGGATCTTTCATGCTCTGAAATTAAGTGACAAATTAAAGACACTCCTGTCTGCTATTGATTCCCTATGATTGATTCATACTCTTTTGATTGATAGCCTGAATGGGAAGAGTGCATCTGCAAAACTGCTGTTATCTATACAGCAACACAATCACTCAAATTCCATGTTTAGTTTTTTCAGAAAGTGGTCATTACAATAGTGGTTATAGTGGTTACAGAAAGTGGTTAAAGTGGTTAGAGAAAGTGGTTATTAGAATAGAAAGTGCTTATTCAAAAGTATACTTTTAAATCCTTATCTGCTGAGGCCATGTTCGCTTGAAACTAACATCAATTACTGATTACAAATGAATTTTCTAAGAAAATTTCATTCATGGCAAATTTATCCAAACGGCAAAAATGTACCAATGAATTGCGGGCGCATAATCTTGAGAGCACATGTTGCGCTGGTTGCTCTCCTTGATTGATGCCTATTGTTTACAAAAGTAAAGTCGTGTGCAAATCTTTACGATTTGCGGATATGTGTAAGATTTCTCATTATGGGCAAACGAAAAAAGGTACGTACAGCCTTTTTCTAACTTCTATAGATAGTGTTTGTCGTACCCCACTTGAAGTTCCTTAAAGTGGCGAAAGCAATTTGGAAATTCTCATGGCTTTAATTTCCAATATTCCCGTAACTCGCCCTTGTGCATGCAATTCTTGATTTACTGCAAGTCAAAATTTTGTCATGATTTTTAAGTTATGAATAAAATCTGTTTTTGCTGACTAGGCTGAATGAAGTGATTGATCTCTATGTATATGCAAAAGCCATGCTCTGTCATATGAGTAAAATTGTCTGGCAATAAACAGAATAGCCAATCAAAGCAGGGCACTGGGGTGTGTGGCCACGTATAGGATTGAACCTTGTTTTTTATGCGTGGATTTATCAGCAATGCATGAGTTGATTTACATCAGAAAAATTTACTTCAACAGTCTTTTAAACAATACTGTAATCTAATCAGCTGAAACAAATCAATACTAGTATGTGGTACACACTTTCATTTCAAAATCTCCTAATGCAGAAAAGTAAACCGAAAGGGCAGGGTGGTATTGAGGATGAGGAGAAAAATCTTCCCAAGACGTTTGTCATGCATCGAGGAGACTGTGGAAAATCAATTCTGCAGCTAGAAATGGATGTTCGACATGTGATGGAACCTTGTACTGCAGTCAACTTGAAGGTGAATTACTTGCAGGCAGTAGCTTTAGATATGACTGCAAGTTTTGACTTACACTAATACATTCTATCATGTAGGTCCGCAAGAATAACGTCCTGAAAGATTTCGTCCATGTCGCTGGTCCACTTGGTGTTACCCACTTTATAATTTTTTCGCAAACAAAAATTGGTTCCTACATGGTAAATTGACTTTACAGTGAATTCAATATATGTGATATACAACAAGAATAAAACAGTGTAATTTTTGTGTTTTAAAGAGAATTGCCAGACTACCACGAGGTCCAACTCTACATTTTAAAATCCATAAGGTATTAGCTAGTATTAGCTTAAAAGTCTTGGCTGCTAAATTGTAAAATGCCTATTTGACTTTTCTCTTATAGTTTTCTTTGGCACGTGAAATTATTTCAATGCTAAAAAGACCAAAAACCTATGGAGCGCAATACAAGCATTCACCTCTGGTCAGAATTATCCAGCATGCATGATAATATCAAACACTATTATAGATGGACTAAACAAATCGGGATTTTTTTTGCACAGATGGTTCTAAACGACTTTGCTCAGGCAACTTTACCAATGAAGTTGATGACATCAATGTTTCAAAATTTATTTCCAGCAATAAACATACAAAAGGTCAGCATAACTTTTGAGAAACTAATAAACTTTTGGTTTTCGTTATTTGAAGGAGTAGTCAACTCTGTTTTGACAAAATTGGATTTTAGAACAGATTTAGAGTTATTGCAATATATTTTACTTTAGATGAAACTGGCTGATATACGTCGTTGTGTTTTGGTCAATTATAACAAGGATACCAATATGATCGATTTTAGACACTAGTAGGTTACAACACAGATGTTGAAAAGGCTGAAGTTTCAAAGCTGTTCTTCAACTTAAGTGAAATTTATCCTTTATCTTATGTAAGGAAGTTCTATTCTTTAGTCAGATGGATGTTGTTCCAGTAGGAATGAGCCGTGGTGTAAAAAAATTGCTGCAGGCCAAAGTTCCAAACATGGCAAAATTTTCTGATGTCAGCGAGTACATTGAACGGTGAATGTCACCATGTAAATGAATGGCTTAAGTAACTTTGCTAAATTGGTATGATGCAATATTTCTTTATTTTTCTAGGGCTGCAGGTGGTTATGGATCTGAAAGTGAAGCGGAGGACACTGTTGATAATCATGTGACACTCCCACAAGATCTTCCAGGAAGAGGCAATATCAAGTCTGAGAAAAGTTCTGTGAAACTTACAGAGGTAAAGTGAAGTAGGAATTAAGGAGATTTTCTGAGTCATTCTGTGACCAACAAAAGTTTGCTTAAACTAGGCCTGAATGTGTTTATTTTCTTAGCTGGGTCCACAAATGACTTTACAACTTATCAAGATTGAAGAAGGATTATGTACAGGAGAGATCCTATTCCATGAATTTGGTAAGTAGTGCATTTTCTTGCTGTAAACAGACTAGCACAAGAAAACTTAGTTTTATTATTGTGTGCCATGCAGACAAGGTTGATACAGTGTCTTAATGAACATTTTGGTTTTGATATTTCAACAGTTCACAAAACTAAAGAGGAAATCAAACTGCTGAAGAAAGAAAGGGAAAAGAAAAGGTAGGCTGACAGATGCTTGTTAGTATTAATCAAGAATTCTGTGTTGGAAATTTATTCCTGTACCATTGCGATAATAAATTTTTGTATGACCAGTGAAGAAAATATCACCTGAACTAACAATTCATTTTCCAACAGGAAACTGAAGGAACAGCGCAGAAAACAGCAAGAGGAAAATGTCAAGAGAAAAGAGGAAGAAAAGGAGAAAAACAAGTAAGTATACAGAATTACTGAGACTTTGTTTACGGTACAACTGCGAATTCATCAAAATAAACTATGTAAATCATTTCATGGGCCATGTATGTCTTTATTCAGGGCGCGAAGTATAGCTGGGCAGTTGAAGAAACAGAAAGAAACTGAACCAAATGAAAATGAGGAAGGTAAATTATGTTGATTTTGAATACAAGCTGCAAGTTTCACATTAGTGGTAGGCTTCTGAAGTAATATCCACACCAAGGTAGGCACTAATTTCGGGCCAGGGCTAGGTGCATACCATAACAATGTGTAGTAATAATATCATTTATTTCCTAGAATCTAGCAGTGCTGAAGAGGAGAATGTTCAAGAGAGTGAAGATGATGACATTCAGTGGTACCAGCATGAAGTTGGGGAGGAACCAGATGAAGGTGAGAGCTTTCACTGAACTGAAGAAAACTGGAATGCTTGACACCTTTGGAGAAGACCTGGGAATGAGGATTATTAAATTCTTTCCTTTCTAGATCTTTTTGCTGCAAAATCAAGCAAGGGGCAGATGAATAGAAAGAGAATGAGACCAACGAGTTTTGCGACCAGGAAACGACCAAAATTAGACAATAAATTCACGAAAAACAAACAAAGGGTATCAGTGGACAAACGGAAGCGAAAGAGAACTTAACCTAGAATTTGTTGTAGTTTGTAAATACACATTTTACTTCAGGGCGAGCGAAAACAAATCTGTTTTTAACATTTCATATGCATCTTTCCTGTCTTAAAAGATGCCACAAAAATAATGTGCAGTTCTAAGTTTCGTCAAATATCCCAGTCTTATACATACCAAAAAAAGTTCCATTAATGAATAAAATGCACAGTATAGCACAACATATAAAGCGAAAATTTTTATACCTATTTCCTCATGTTTCTTTTTTTTGAAAAACAAGGACGAAGATTGTATTATTTATTGCATATATTTTCAGGTAGTTTTTCTCATGTTAAATTGAAATATACAGTGCATCATATGATATAACATGTGTTGACTGTGTTCATTGATAGAGATATTTAGTCATGAACGTTCACTAGTATACCTACTAAATCACTACCATTTAGGTGCTATTGACATTAGTAAAGTTACTACACAGTAATATTGCTATCTATTGCTACAGCAAGCATGCCAGTAACATCTTAACCAAGGAGTGTCACTCAAAGAGTGATTTTATCTCCCAAAAGCATTTTTTAAAGTGTTAATGAAGCAGAATTATTTCCAGAAAATTACAGCTTGGTCGTAGAAGATGACCAATTAAAGTCTTTAATGTAATGTGTGCCAATATTGTTCAGAGAAATACATAAGTTGTGCTGATTATCCAAGCTTGTACACGCAAGCGTTAGAATAAGCATATAAGGTTGCACAGATTTGTACATATAATCATAAAATCACTAATTTCCCATTATTGTAAACAGGCTTTTCAAACAAGACCAAGTTATCGTTGAGACCCAACAGATCGTTGTAGAGCCTGAAAAAATCGAGTTCCATAAGTTTCTTGGTGTATACATAAGCAAGTATAGGAAGACCATTAATGAATGAAAAAAACTTGATTACATACCTTACTGATATCTACACCAGTCAAAGATTCAACAGCTTTTGGCAGCTTGGCAACTATGTCTAAAATCTCCCCAGTAATCTTACCAGCTCCTACATCCCCCTGACCATTGGAAACCATTACAATCTTATCACATCCTGATAATGGGGCAGCTACTTCTGCTGCAATCTAAAACCACAAAAACTATACTCAGGGAAATAATTCACAGGGTAAGCACAGATAGGAAAGTACTTCTGTCTTGCAGGCTCTGGATCTTGTAAGGTTTTGTGAGCTTCCTTCCTGACCTTAGGTAGTGTATCCAAGACCATGTCAACCATGGCAGCTTCTTGATAATCTTTCCAGGCATCAGCTTTCTTTGCCATTTGTTCTGCTTCAGCCTTTGCTTTCGCCTCGATAGCAAATGCCTCAGCTTCGCCTTTCACCTGGTAAAATAGGATGTAATGTAGATAGATAAATAGGTGTAAACCTTTGTTTTAGTACGATTGCCCTTTCAGGGTGTAAACAGCACTTTGATCAATAGAAGCATTGCACTAAAAACTAATACGAAGTTGCATAGCAAATGTTACATATCGCTACAGTAATAAACAAAATATATTGAGTGTACAAGTACATATCAAAGAAAAAAAGAAATTTGTTTTGTAAACAAATAAAACAAACAATATGGTACCAAAGGATTTTCAAGCAGTATGTGCAGCACTCACTCTGATAGCTTCAGCTTCTGCCTCGGCTTCGAGAATGACTTTTTGTCTCTTAGCTTCAGCGATCTGTTCCATACGGTATTTTTCAGCTTGTGCTGGTTGGCGAACTGTCGCTTCTAGTTCCTTTTCGACTCTCTCCATCTCCTAGGAATTCAAGCACAGTTTCACCAGATTTAAAGCCTTGTTTTTTTTGCATATATGATGCATTATGCCATACTGGTGATATTTCATTGACTTCATTGTCGGTTCTCATTCATAATAAAACATCTATTGAGTATAAATGAATACTACAATGGATCATAAAACATTGCTAATGAATTATAAGATATCAAAACTGCTGGCTAGGCATTACCTGTTCCTGTACTTTAATTTGCTGTGATCTTTCAACGACTAAAATCTGCATTTCTTCTTCCTTGATCTTCTGTTTAGTGACGGCAGCTTGCAAGTCGTAGGCCAACTTCGACTGCGCATTCTTCGTCTGAACTTCAAGATCATACCCTGCCTGGCGTATTTCATAGTCTCGCTGAGATTTCGCAACTTCTGTGTCATTCTCGTATTTTGATTTCATCCTGGCTTCATCCGCTAAAGATTCCTACAGCAGAATGACAAAGCATATGATTGAAAACAATTGAAAAAGCCTCTTTTTCCAATTAACACCCCCAACGAAATTTAAGCACCCCTCTCTAAAATCAGTTGCTGACTTCAAATAGAAAGCCACTCACCAATTTACAGCTCCACAAATAAGCACCCCCACATGAATTAGCGCTCCTCATAAAGTTCAAACAATTTAATGAATGTTCAGGGTGCAAATTTGAGCATTAATATGGCATCTTTATCTCTTGAGTTTCATCAAATGGCTAATATTTGGCTAGTTCATGTCAATTTGTTTAATCTTCTACTCAATACAAAACTTATTGTCTCAAAGCCAGTCCTTCCAACCACACAGCATTTTCTAAAATCTAATCATTTCATCTCAAAATACCTTGATTCCAGAATCTCGACCAGCTTCGGCCTCGCCAATCCTTGCATCTCTCTTGACTTGAGCAGTTCTTGACATACCCAGTGCAAGGAGATAGCCCTATTCAAAATTTGTGAACTATGTTGTCACTGAAAATATCTCTAACAAAAGATCATGAATGTATATTATGCCTGCTAAAATATTTTGGTTCATGTATACCTCATCATCTCGTATATCTTTCAATGTGTAACTGACAACTGCAATTCCCATTTTGTATAAATCTGAAGATGCAACCTAAAGAAGAACAGAAGTAGCAAACAAACTTAATGCTGTTGGTGATAAAACATTCTTCAATAATGTTGTTGACATGCACTATAAGTTTCATAGGGTGGACTAATATTATTGTGTACCTCAAAAACACTTTTTGAAAACTTCTTTCGATCTTTGTAAATTTCCTGAAAACAAGATGATTATTGTATTGAATGCACTTGATTTTAATGAGAAGCGTAAATGAAATGTGCTATAACAGCATTATTTCTTACTTCAACAGACATTGTTCCCATAATGGCACGCTGATGTCCTTCCTATGCAAAAGAAAAGTGATTCATGCATTGATACTCAACTTTTGCAATTATTAAATGTAACAAATAAACTAAGAGGCAATGGAGAAAATACGGAATCAAAAAAGCATGAGAGCCAAGTAAATAAATCATTAAATGAGGAAAACTTACAAGTGTCTCTAGTGCAATTTTCTGGATCTGAGACACACTCTTGTCTAAAAATTGCTCTGCTGCACTTTTCAACATTTCAATGCTTTCACCTCGAATTTTCACCTGACAGAAAAAATCATTCATTTGAAATTACTCATTTCAATAAGAGGCAATGCACAACGAAAAAGAACTGTGGTACCTGAGCAATGCCCGAGACAGATATTGGTACGCCTTCTACTGTATAGACTCTGGCTGACTCCACATTCAGAGTCATAGTGTTCAGATTAAGCCTATAGAAAAATTGGAGAATATATAGGTAGAATTGTTATACTTTTGACCTATTTTGGAAGTAAAATCATGCTGATTTAAGTTCATTTTAATAAGCCGGTGTAGCACTAATGAATGTACGTATTCACCTCTGCGCTCTCTGCACAATTGGAAGCACAAACAATCTTCCTCCACTGACATATTTAGGACCTCGTCCAGTGCACATCCCTGCAAAAATTACCACAATATTGCATGTGACAGCAACTCGGTTAATACCACTCAACGAATAAGCCTGGTAAGTGCCATTGTGCCAGCTATGCTACGTTTTCAGTCTAATCATGCAACATGATTACTGGTTCTTTTATAATTGATCATTCTTACAATAAACACGAAGAACCCTACACCGCTAGTTTTAAAAGCCACGTCAAATTACTACGTCTTATGAAGATCAAAGCAAATTACATCAAAAGACAGCTGCATCACAGAATATGTAAACATCTTCAAACATGATCACGTTACTCACGCAATATTAACCCAAAACAGCCCAAACTCCTATTAAGTGCAACGCATAAACGAGAATTTGGGCAACGCAAACTAAACTATTTCAAATATCCAAAAAGGAAGTCAAACAGCGATTTATGGCAACAAAGATGTTAGGTTTATAAAATGACAGCTTGGAAATTTTCAAAGTTAACTGGCTTGAACGGGCGAGATTTGAAAGATTTATACTGTTCTATACCTGAAACAACAATAGCTTCATTAGGACCACAAGTTTCGAAGCCAACCATCGCAAAATGAATACTACTCAAAGCAGAATAAAGCGTTCAAAACACAAAAACATCAATTTCTTTCTTTCATGAAAGATTGTGCTACGAAAAGAATAAATTTGTGTACACCCTTAGCAACCAGAGCCCGCAAACATACAGATAGGGTTCTCCCCACTTCGTATAAGCCGGATGTAAGCAATCTCCAGTAGCAGCACAGCATCTCCAATAAGGCAGTAACTGTCCTAAGCAGCATTCAATTATTGGAATACAAACAAATCGTTCCTGCCTCTGAACAAACATATTTCGCTTTTTGTTTTCTTTATTTGAGGCAAAAGTGACGGAGAGCTTTGCTGTATCTGATATTTCCCATTCATCGTATTGCAGGACTTGTTGCCCAAATTCTTTGCTTTCTCAATAAATATTGATTGTCTATATTCAATGATTAGTGGCAATCTGTGAGATAGTTTCATGTTATTGACTTCTATTTTTCACAGTCTAAAAATTGTAAAAGACAGTTGAGAAAAATCATTATAATAATGTGACAATAATAGTTGAAATACATTACACTACCTTGGTAACATTAACGCCAGTCAAGTCGTGCATCGCATCGGGTAGATCTCGTACCACATCAAGAATTTCGCTCGTCATCTTTCGGATACCAATAGGAGCATCGCCAGTGGAGACCATTACAACCTTTTCAGTTTCTGTGACAGGAGCAGCCACTTCAGCAACCACCTGAACGAATATGACAATATAAAACAATTTTTTAATTCTCTCCTTTGAATGCATTATTCCTGGAGAAGTCACCAGTCTCAAAATCAATGAAAATGAATTATTTGTACAGAATCCATTACAAATTTTCTTTAATGATTCAAATAAAAATAGGTACAATCCCTGACCTTAATATAGACACTCCAATCATGAATGCTAATAACTAAGTCCAACCTTGGGTAATGTTTCAAGGAACATATCAACAATAGCTGCATCCTGGTATTCTTTCCAAGCATCAGCTTTCTTTACCATTTGTTCTGCTTCCGCCTTTGCTTTAGCTTCAATAGCAAATGCCTTTGCCTCACCTCTTAACTATCAAATAATGTAAACATACAATCATTGTTAAGGGCTGATGTGAAGCCTCTTTCGTGAGTTTCAATCAGTGACAAAGTGACCTTGCAACCCAGGGAGTCAGCCTTTCCATAGCAGCCCTAGGCACGAGGTTCATGGAATACCTTGACTGCTTCAGCTGTAGCCTCAGCTTCAAGCACGACTTTTCGCAAATCTGCTTCTGCCATTTTCTCAATCTCGTATTTTTTAGCCTCTGCAGGAAGTTTCACGTTTGCTTCCAAAACTTTCTCACGTCTTGCAATTTCCTTGGCAAAAAACCCCAATGAAAGTCAAACATACAAAAAACTTGTAAGGACTAAGAATGTTCTCAATGGGGACAATTCTCTCTCTCTAAAGTGAACACCCATCACTCTTTTTCCCCCTCCAATGAAGACCCCACATACACAAGGACACCTCTTCAATGCAGATGCATCTCTAACACAAACAGTGGGCTTTGTCTCTTTGGTGATTGTAGACTCTGAACTAGAGAGGTTGACAGTTCGACTGCAGTATTACAACAGCTCAGTGTGGATTGAGGAGGATTAATATAGAATTAAATATTCTAACCTCCTGTTCGACTTTAATCGCTTGTGTTTTCTCTGTAATCTTAATGCCCATTTCTTCCTCTTTAATTGTTTGGTTAGTGATGGCCACTTGTAGGTCGTATGCCAACTCAGATGTAGCAACTTTAGTCCTCACTTCACGATTGTAACCTTCATCTTTTATTTTGAAATCTCGTTCTTGTCTTGCAATCTCAATATCGTTGTCATACTTTGCTTCCAACCTAGCGAGGTTGGCCAATGCAGTCTATGATCAAATAGATAAGGAAAAGTGGTTCAGCTCCATATTGTCACAAAACAGAGTCAAATTGTTGAATATGGGATATATATGTAAGGAAACCTCATGAATCTATCTTAACGGCAGTAATGACAACTGGTAACGACCAGTTCAGGGAACAAAAAGCAATTTGGGGCCGGAAGGGGGACTTAAAGTGTAATTAATACATTTGGTTGCACTTCCAGGGCTCTGAGAAGCTTCTGATTTAAATGCTTTGCGATCCCAGCATTTACTAAAAAGTTTGCAAGACACAATCTTGTACATACCTTTATTCCAGAGTCTCTTGATGCCTCTGCTTCTCCTACACGAGCATCCTTCTTCACTTCGGCCGTCCTGCTTTTTCCCAGTGATTTCAAGTAATCAGCATCATCCCTGATATCTTTGAGTGTATAACTGATTACAGATATTCCCATTGTTAACAAGTCAGCTGAAGCTACCTGTGATACACACAACAATGATTGTTTCTAAATGATAAGTAAGATCATCTGGCATTTGACAGAGTAACATTATCACTGACTGAAACTAATCTAGATGTCTGTTACCTCAAAGACACTTTTGGCAAATTTCTTACGATCTCTATAAATCTCCTGGAAAAGTGAATTAGCATTCAGTCCAGGAACATACACAATTAACTATGATTTAGTGGCATAGGCTAATTGTTTCTGTAAACTAGAAAGTCAATTAACCCATCAATCAAGCCACAAGAGTGTCACTGTAATTAGTAAGATTGCCTGGCAACTTAGAGTAAAGTATATAAGCATGGCTCATGCGGGCACATTGGCAGTAAATTGTTTAACAGGTAAATAAATTTATGAAGAATTCCTTGATAAGTAAAATTGATATCAAAAATACCTCTACAGTCATTCTTGCTAGGATAGCACGCTGATGACCTTCCTAGCACGCAAAAACATTTATAAGATAACTTATGAACGAGACTGCTGATATGGCAAACACAGCGATTAAAAACTTCACGAAGATCACTTCCACTAACCATTGTTTCCAAGGCTATGTTGGTGATCTGACTGACTTTCTTTCCCATAAACAATTCACAAGCCTGTCGTAACATGTCTTCATTTTGAGAATTGATTTTCACCTAGCAGAAAAAGAAAACAAAGTTCTGTACAAGCTAGGTGGTTTTCGATGTTCATAATCATTACTCTGACTGAATATTTTGCAAACCTGAGCAATTCCACTGACAATAACTGGCACGCCATGATGTGTGTAGGCTTTTGGAGATTGAACATTGAGAGTCAGTATATTCAAAGGCATCCTAAAAAACAATAGTACTATCAATACAATACATATTAACCAAATAAATCACAAGAGTCTCACTTTAACAAGTAAGGCACACATTGAGAGGTAAAAGTCTTACTTTTGAACTTTCTGAAAGCATGGCAAGACAAATGCTCGACCACCCTTAATTACTCGGTAAGGTTTATAACCGCATCCTATAAGAAAAACAATTTTAAATTTCATTCGTGTAAAAACCAAGGAAATTGCCACTTGATAAGTTAAATATTCAAGGAATTTTAAATATTAATAAACAAGCATACATATTGTTTGGGGGATATTTTTCCAAAACAAAATGCAATATCAACTTAGTACAAATGGCATGATACACGTCGTTTAATTAGCAACTAATCGTTCGTTCTTTTGAAAGTTTGGAATATATAGTTTTGTTACTGTAGATTCAATGTCACAAGTTTAGTGGGAAATTATATAATGCACAATGTAGAACGCACTAAGGCCAGTTTATTGAGTCGTTTCAACAAACTTATAGCACGCAGATATAATAAGCCTCAAAACACGATAATATCTACAACAGACCGTGCTTTTAGAGAAGGAAAATGTACACTAAATGACCATCTCTCACATTTATAAAAACATCGAAAGCAGAAGCTGACAAACTGTTTTCCATCATGCAGAGAAATAAAGTCTTGAATGTTACACCCATACC